>OY735221.1:55238769-55358769 GCA_963457665.1 Thysanoteuthis rhombus
TCGGAATTATTAAAAAAAATCGATATTGTACCTCGATATACATCAAACAAATCCTTTATTGTTGTGTTTCTAATCTTAGTTCATTGAAAAACAGTATACCTAACAGAAACGGAATCGATACAATATTTTCTGCAGGTGTATCGTATCACTGTGGTCGTAGCAAAGATCGTATCGGTCGTAGTGGTTTATAGGTGTATTTTCCTATTGGCCTTAGCATGACCCATTCTTGCTCTTCCCATGACAGACTCTACATTGCTTGGGATACCAAAACAACGTATTCATTCTGCCAACCAATGAGAAAAGGACCTATGTTGTATTTTCAGAAGTCTAATCTAACTGAAGCGTGGTATTATCTACTGTATTCTATGCACAATAATATTTTTCATAAAAACTACACACGCACGCATATATATATATATATATATATATATATATATATATATATATATATATATATATATATATATATATATATATATATATATATAAGCTTATAAGCTTATAAGCTTATAAGTTCAAGGTTCAGGTGTGAATGGACTAATGACCTGCACTGAAAATATATTTTAGATATTTTAACCAAATTTTTTATAGAAAGTCCCCGTATAAGACTACATATCAGGCAGAACCTGAAGATGACTATTCAAAAAAAATATCTATATGAGAGACATGATGAAGGTTTCTGTTTATAACCTTTCTCATAGTATTAGATTCGATATTGCCGGTGAGGCATCAATTGGAACAAGGGGCTCATCCAATTAGACGGATTTTGTGGGTTTTTTTTCAAAGCTCAGGTGTCATTGATAAGACGTAAACTTCCATTTAAACTATTAACGTCTTTGAAGTAATGGTACAGGTGGAAATTCATTTAATTGGAACTTGAGTAGATAATCAATCTACTTATTTTGAGAGGTTCCCGAAAAAAATAGAATGAGATTAATAGAAACAAATTAGATTTAAAATGACAGATTACTTAGCAGGAAAGTTTTTATCGCTTTTTTTTTCTCAAGAGACTCAAATGTTTTCCACAGAAAGCGTTATCGGAATTAAAAGATGAAGGGATTATTTTGTTGCTGCCAAATTTGTTTTGTTTTATTTCATTTATATATGGGCAAAATTTATAAAATGGTGCGACATTGATTTCTCTTTTTGACTTATAAAATATATTTATTATGCTTTGTGATCAGTCAATACGTTCGTTTCATAGTAGAGAAAAATTGTAAAAGATTTTGTCGTGGCAGCAATTTATATTGTTCTGTGATGTGTCAATATGTCTGTATCATAATGATCAAAAGGCAAAAAAGTCGAAATCTTTGTCGCAGGAAGATATGTGACCTGATAATCTGCCTATCACATAGCCAAATAACGAGATGAAGATGAAGTTTTCGTCGGTCCAAATTCAAAACATGAGTTGATTTCAAAAGTATATTCTATTCTCACAAAGTTTACACGAAGTCTGAATGTTCTATAAGTTGAAAGACAAAAAATAATTTTAGAATGTTTACAGCAAGGAAAATAATGGATTATAAAACTATCATAACATTTGTATCCAGGCGGTAGCATCTAATCTATACTCCTTACACGACTTATCATTTCCCCTTTTAGGCTCCGTTGATAACGACCACGCTCCCTCCAAAGTAGTTGTGAGTGTGCACGTCATTTTCACAGTGGGAAACTTTTGATATCATATCATAAAACGTATCTTAATGGAGTCAACTGCAATAAACATTAAATCCCTCATAGGCTTTTAGGCAAAGAAATACCCATTGACTTTTCCTTTTTATTTATTTACACTGAAACTTTTCAGGCAACTCATCTCAGGTTTGGCAACCTAATTGGAGATTTTCAATCCATTTTTCATCCGAGCAAAAGTTAATCTTTCAGTAATTAGACGTCATTTTGCATTCAAATACCCGCCCACTTGGCAAAATATGATGAATGATCAGATTTTTGAAGACCATATCTAAAAAATTACATTCAAATCAGTCTGATTCTATCTTACCAACACAGAGCATTGATTCCCGTGACATACAAATCGGCTTTTAATATTCTTATCCATCTTAAAATTGATGATTCTCTTTATGGGCGGAGTTATCACATATCAGGTTAATACCGAATTGATTCAATCACTCACAGTAACTTCCTGTTGGATTTGCACTTTGAAACATCTCTTCGATTTCTCATACAATATCTCCGCTTTTAGTAGAATAGATATTGGAATGTTGACTTGGAAACATGATAATAAAAATCATGAAACAAAACAAAAAATACAACGTCTAAAATACAAAAAATCAAAGAATTGTGTCGAAATTGAATCTTTATGTGTAATACAATATTCTATTTCTCTGATATTCTCGTGTTTTTGGTGAGTTATGTCATGGCTCGCAATCGGTTTCACTGAGAGAAGAAGCCACACGTTCATCCCCAATCATGCTTCAATCCAATTATATTGTCAATGAGAATGATACCAATATCCGTACAATATCTCAATTCATTTAATTCCAAGTGAAGGATTCCCATCCTTTATTGAGTTTTGATGAATATTTTTTTAATCTTCAATTTTCAGCAGTAACCTCTATTTTTCAAAAAAAAAACTGAAAACGAAAACAAAACAAATTGTATCGAGTGAACAATTAACCAAATCCTAATTATGGGAGGAATTCTAATCATTTTCTTCATGCCATCTAATACTTCATTTCTTACATATTATCGGGTTTCAACTGGTTCTTCCTAACGCCTGCATTGATTTTCCCCAAATATCACCACACCTCTTTATGGAGGGCGTTGCAGAGCCAATACATTCTGAATTTGTGTATTTTGTGTCTCCATTTTGTTTCTGCTGACCTCAGTTTCGCTCGTGATCACTAGGGATCCATGTTGTGAGTCGTGATGTCCATCGTTTGTTTACTATTCTTGCAACCTGTCCAGTCCATTGCCATTTTATTTTATCAATTGATTCTCTGATGTTTTGTACTCCTTTCTTTTTATGATGCACTTTGCTGTCTGGTGATCTCTCCCTGTGAGGATGAACATGATTTTTCATGTACACGTTGCATACATAGATAACAATAACCCATGATAGAGGCACAGAAAGCTACGAAAATAAACGAATATGTCGATGTGAGTGCACAAAACGCAAAATATGGTAAATGAAACAAATACAATTTTGCACTCAACGTTCTGTGCTGAAAATAAAAATAATCTATTTTGCAACTTAATCTAATGGATATATAACTATCATCTTTATACTTTCAAATTCTTACTTGCTGGCATTCAAATGAAGTATCATCATGAGACAATACATATTGTACCATTAAGCCATTCATAAAAGATACAAACATCTCTAACATGATGAGTTTATTGTCTGATCATGCAATGCTATTGTTTAGAACAATGGATGCACTTCATAACCACAATCAAAACCTGTTATCTATGTTGACATTCCTGGTGGAAAATGGAAGATATTGTCGTTTTTAAAATACAAAATTCAGTTCCGTTTCGGTAAAATCATTGGAGCCTCTTTTTCTTTCCTTTTTTTTTTTTTTTGACTCAACTAACTTTTTTCTTTATCCTTCAATTCACACTCGTTCACATCCAGAAACAGTGAACCCATGAAATAATCTATATTGTACCCTGAAAGCATCCATACAAGATAAAAAATAAGTCTATATCATGTTTTTATTGAATATTTGATTATGCAATGTGTTTTTTATTCACAATCAAACATATTATCAACGTTTATTCAGAAAGTTACGAATGGATAGATGTGGTCCGATTGAGAGGCACTTGAATATCATTGATATGCATATATATATATATATATATATATATATATATATATATATATATATATATATATATATGTATATATATGAGTGTGTGTGTGTGTGTGTGCGTGTGTATCATTAATCAATAAGTTCAATGTATTTGATAATTGTATACAAATGACTATATACATAATTGCACACATATATCATGTAAACACTGACAATAAATGTGTGTATATGCATGTATACAGGTGTGTGTTGGTTGAGATGAGCGTGTGTCTGAACATAAACATAACTATGTTAATATGTTCGATTTTTGTATATTTGCAGACATGCATCCAATTGTTCCTATGTATGCGTACGTACACTACTTGTGCATCAATGAAAACAAATACACACATACACATAGATTTTTATATATAAGGCGTCTTTTGTTGCGCATAGACTTTCCCAAAGATTAGGTAAATATTTCGATCGTGGGCCTCATAAGGCTGGTACTTTTTGAACTTAATTAGTTCGTCATTCAATCTTATATTTTGTCGGCCTTAGATCCACATGTGATCTACGTTGTGATCGATGATGTTCAGTGTTGTCTTTCTACGAATATACTTTGCTGTTTTGTGATCTTTTCATGGGAGGTTGAGCATGATTCGCTTTTGTGTGCGTTGCTTGTTTTTCAGTTTAAAGTCAGTCTTTTGGTTGGATTCAAGGTTTCAGCTCGATAAGTGACTATTTTGGGAATGCACTGGTTGTATACCATTCCTTCTGGTACTAGTAGAATTAAGCTTGTAAAAGTTGCGATTGCCTCGTCGGATGTTTACCAACTGAGTGTGATTTTTCGTTTGATTTTTTATTCTTTTGAAGGTTATATGGTTGTTTATTGACCTAGTTTAATGCAGTGTTCCATTTTTTCAAGTTCTGCATATCCTTAGTAAATAACATTTGTTTTGCTAAAGGCCAATTTTTTTAATTTCTCCGTCCAGTCAGCCAGCGTCATTTGTGAGTCGTGAAGATCCTCGGCCAAAAAAGATACGATATCAAAATATCCACAGATTGCTTATTCTGAAACCTCTATTTCCCCGGTCTATGTTCCTGAAAGTCGTCCCAAGGTAGGCTGTGAAAAGTGAAACAAGGGAATGAAATATGTTTTACACCTGGAAAGTACCTTTACTGACAAATAATATGATCCTGAGAACAATGCAAGTGATTAGTCCCCCAGTTTGGCATGTCTTCCGGGTAACCAACATCTTTGCTTCTTCAATCTCGTATGGATGCCTCAACCATAACTACCCAAACATCAAAAATGATCAAAATGTCATTAATCTATTCAGTGTAGTTGACTAGAATGTCATTCATCGTACTTATGTGACTCATCTGCAAATGACGGGAATATTCCATGTCACACAATGGAGGCTTTCCAGTGACGATCGTACAATGCTATTGCCATATGGTTGCAGGATAGACGCAGATAAATAATTTTGAGATGGATTGTTTTCATTCCCACGGTTTCTTTCTTTCCGTTTTTTTTTCTTTCGGTCTCTTTCCTCCAGTAGAACCCCACACCAATAGTCAGGAATACAATCATTATAATAATTGATGTGTGGGAAAATTTTAAAAAAATCATTTTGCAACTTTTAAACAATAGTTACAATGATACTTTTTTGAACAATAAACGAAATAATGAAGCTATTCTATCTCAGAATTTCAGAAAACAGTTTTGAAGATACTCAATTTGGATAATCTACGTCGTACTGAATAACTGCATTTCAGAAGTACAGGTGCTAGTTATGGAAAAAAAATAGTAGGAAATCATTACTTGTTATAAAGTGAGTTACATCAGAGGAATTTTGCCTCTAAAGTCAATAACTTTAACCAAAACGTTATTGTTTATCCCTATCAAGTCAACGACTTTTTATAAATTTAAGAATTTGTCCTTGAATGAGTCGAGTTTGGAAAGATCTGTCGCTTCAGACATTTCATAAAAGGTTGCACAACGTATAAAATTAATATATTTCAATGTTGACACGGGACTGAAAATAACTTGAAATGTTCGCCTCAATTCAAGTCAGGGAAAGTAATCTCTTTAAATGGATACAGGTGTCACTTATCAACAATGTCAGAATGTTTGGATGTAAAAGTTTCAATAGAGCTCAATCAAAACCCAGCGAGGGGTTAATCTATCAATTATCTACTAAAAGCCTTATTTTGTGTATCCATGTGTGACCCCCAAATTATCGAAATGGTACATCGTAATTATATGTATTAAATGAAGATATCCTTTAAATATGCTGAATTCAACTGAATAACAATAGTGCTGGGTTAGCGTCGGCGCATATCCTGGTAATACTGATCTGAATTTTATCCATCTATATATCTTTTTCAGGTGAAAGAATAACTTTGTAAAGATCATTTTATAACTAATTATTGTGTTTTGGAAAGAGAAGGCATTTTTCTTTTTTTTATCCAAGGTAGAATGCCAGAAATTTAATGGTCATATCTAGCATTGGAATAATGTGGAAATCTTCTCAAAAAAAGTTTGCATACATCGTTATGATTTATATAGGATTGTAGCAACCTAAACTATCCTTTGGACAACATTTCACTGTGTTCTGTAATGAATGAAATAAGATTCCAAATAGTTCCTATTGCATGTTGAACATCAGAACTACTTCAGCGTTTAAAATATGTTGAATGGTGTTTCTTTCAGGATGTTATTTGTTGATACTTCGTGGTATATTTTAATACAAATACTATTAAATTTACAGAAAACACAAAAATTCATTTGAAAAATCTTTTGAAACCACCAAAACTGGAATTACTTTCGACTACGATCGCATGTTACGAGTGAAAATGGGAGAATCAGATTACAACTTGACTCTATTTATTTCAGCCGTGGTAGAGTGATGCCTCTGTAAATACAGAGGTTAAAATTCCTATCTCCCTAGTTGTTCTAGAATGAATAGAAAACATATGAAAATTTGTTCCAATCATTACGTAATACAGTTGAAAGCTGTGGAAATTTAAATTTAGTTGCTACAAATCTCTAAAACACTGGTCCTCTGCACTTTTTAGCATAGCAACCCGTACACGCTAGGGTTAGCGCAGGGTTCGTGTGTAATTTGTACAAGCAAAAAGCTATAAACCACATTTCTTCCCTTTTATTGCCAACTGATTTGGCTGTCCAGTCATGAATAATGTTCTAGCAGACACATAAATGTGCTCTTGACCCAAACGGAATGTTACGAAACCTCACATGACTTGTCAGTGGAGTTTCTAAGAGATTTTTACGATCTTCCAGTGCCGTTCTCCCTTTCAGACCTTTTAGCTTTGGGCTTATTACAATGTCAGTTGAAGTCTGACTGGTTCATACAGGGATATGACGAAAATTAACAGTCTGCTAGGTTTGTCATACAAAAGTCTGGTGTTCTATGTTCGAAACAATTCTATACTAATAATCTGTTTATTCTTTCCTGCGTTTGAGTGTTAGGATTTCGGGAATTACACAGGGGAAATGTTCGCTATTCTAATCAAAGGTTGAGAAGAGAGAGAGAAATAGGAAGGGAAAAGATATTAAAAAAAGTTTGGTACTTCAGTAAGAATGTAGGGAGAACAGGAAATAAAGTCAAGTAAAGTTTCCTATTCTGACGACAGGAAACCAATCATCATAATTCCAATAAAAATAGGGAGGATGATTTGGTCGCTAACATTGAAATTTAGCTAAATTGAAATATTCATCGCATGAAATTTTTTGTACATTAAAACCTGACTAAATTGAACGTTTGGAAAAAGTACAATTTAGGAAAGGTTTTTTGCTTAATAGCTTTATCGTATACAGATATGCATATTTCTCTTCAACAATAAATAAAAAAAGCAAGTATTCTAGAGTCGTTTCTGCTATAAATCTGAGGTCTCATGGTCTAGGAGTTCCGATACACACGATATCAAAAATATACACTCTACTCAAGACACTGATGAAGAGCTTAATGACAATGTTTGATCAGCATCATCCAATCCCCAGACATTGATTCAAACAATTGTATATTCGTATGTCAAGGGTAGCTGAACGTAATAACCAGAGATTAAAGTTTGTCTGGAGAGTCTTAGAGTTACTCGATTCTCCCCTATGTGAACGAAATCTTTTCGCTCTGAAAACAACATACGTCTTGAATTGCAACAGAGATGAAAACTTCCACAAGTTTTCGAAACAATACGCAACACTTAATTAGTATTTTGCACTATTTTTCAAAACCTAGTTGAGGCTTTTGGTTTCACTAATAACCCAGCATTCGTTGTTGGTCGATCAAATAGGCACTTGAAAGGTATACTTTCAAAGAATTGCAATAAAGGTGCCTTTGTTGCTGTGGTACGTTCTGTTAGAATATCCAGGAATGAGAATAGGGAAATTTAACTCGATCCTCTGAAATACGATCACCATCAATAAAAGATTTGCTCGGTCTCAAAGGTAAAATTTAAATCAAGTTCTCCTTAGTTGTGACATGTATGCATGTTATTTAATTTGATAAAAAAGAAATTCAATTTCAATATTGGGAAATTTAAACTTTCATTGTAGGTTTTTATCCCTGGTAAGCAAGAATATTACCCAACATACCCACCATATTTGTTTGTGGAGAGGTTGATCGGATGGAAAACAGACTTTTCAGCTGATATCTTTAGAATCAATCGAATAAAGAGAACACGTCTGTATTTAAAGGGTTTTGTGGAGATATAATGGTTGCATTATCTCAGACAGGAATGAATTGATAAAACTTTTCCAACTCTCTATCAGAGGTAAACAAACCCCATTTTCTGTTGCTTACTGATTCGGCTGTCCGGTCGTGGGTAATAGTTGAACGGACATATATGATCTTTTGACCCGATCAAAATGTTACAAAGCCTCACATGAATTGTTTCTGTGAGATTTTTACGACATTTCACTCTTTCAGGACTTTTAGCTTATCACGACGATAGTCTCTTTGCTAATAAAAACTAGTGTTTACTTTTTGCGTTAGACTCAATAATTCTTTTTATGGTTTTTCCAATCAAAGCAGAAAACTAAAAAAAGTTATTAGTGTGTTCGTTGTCAGGTCACTGACATCATTATCATCATCATCATCATCAGTCTTTTAACTTCCGTCGTTGGACATAGACCTTCCCCAGGATTCACCACAATTTTCTATCATTGGCGTCGCAGAGCCAGTATTTCTCAAATTTGTGTAGTTCATCTCTCCATCCTGTGTTTTGTTGGTCTCAGTTTTTCATGTGATCTCTGGGGACCCATGTTGTGAAACGTGATGTCCATCAGTTATCTTTCATTCTTGCAACATGGCCTGCCGAGTGCCATTTGAGTTTTTTAATAGTTTCTATGATGTCATGGACACCTGTTTTCTTCCTTATATACGAGGCTGTCTTGTGATCTCTCCATGTAAGGATGATCATGATTCTCTCATGCGCATGTTGTATACTTCTCAGTTTTCAGGTTTGTCATTTGGTTAAGTTCAATGTTTCAGCTCCATAAGTGACTATCGGGAGGATGCATTGGTTCTCTTCTCTTTAGGATTATTAGTATTCTCTGGTTCTTGAGAGTTTAGCTTGCTCTGCTGAAGGCTTGCCATCCCAAAGTGATTCTTTTGCTTGATTTCTTCCCTCTTTCAGGGTCTCATAGAGATTCGTTGTCCTACGTAGATGTAGTGGTCTACCTTACCGAGTTTTGCATCTTCTATCTTGACAGTTATGTTCTTATTTTCAACATGATTATTGCACATGATTTTCGTTTTTCTGAAAATCATGTGTAGGCCAACTTTTTTTGCATTCTTTCTTTAGATCATCTAACATTAGTTGGAGGTTGTGTAGGTTCTCTGTGAAAAGGACGATATCCTCTGCAAATCTAAGGTTGCTCAAGTATATGCCGTCAATTTTGATTCCTGTATTTTCCCATTCCTATTCCGGAAGATCATCTCAAGGCAGGCTGTAAAGAGTTTAGGTGAGCTGGTATCAGCTTGTCTTACTCCTTTTTGGTGCTGAAACGGTTCAGAGTCCTGATGTAGCCTAATGAATGAGTTTCTGTGGTTGTATATATGTTGCAGTACTTTAACATATATAGGATGGCCTTCATGACCACGGGAATTTTTACAGAGTCGAATGTCTTCTTGAAGTCTATAAATGCTACCGCGAGTGGCATTTTGTATTCTGCTGCTTTCTCTTTCAGCTGATTTATTGGATAAAGATGGTCCATGGTCGAGTAACTTCTTCTAAATCTAGCCTGTTCTGATGGTTGATTCTCGCCTAGTGTTTTAGTAATCCGATTGGTGATGATATTTGTGAAAAGTTTGTATATGTAGTTGAGCAGGCTTATAGGTTTGTAGTTGTTGAGGTCTCTGGGGTTACCTTTTTTATGTAGAAGCATTATAATAGCAGTGTTCTAGTCTTTTGGGATTTTACTCTGTTTCAGAAACAAGTTGTATATAATAACTAGCTTTCTGTTGACTCTCTTACCAGCCTTTTTGAGTAGATCGATGGTGATTTTATCTGGTCCAGGGGCTCTTCATTTGTTTGTTTGTTTGATGGCTTGCTTCACTTGCTATGGTGTAACTTCGGGGAAGTCTTCGAACTAATTGTCGGCATTTTATTTATTTTGGTGGTTGTTGTATTGTCTGTGTTTACAGCAAAGTTCCTTGTAAAATTCTTTTTCGTGTTCAACTATTCTGTCTCTATCTGTTGTTATGTCTCCGTTTGCCTCGAGAATGCTAGTTATCTGTTTCTTTCCTGTACTGAGAGCTTTGTTCATTGCCTTAAATCTTCGACGGTTTTCAAGGTTGGTTTCGATCATGGCTACCATATACTTTCTTTTGTCTTGTCTTAGTTTCTTTTTTATTGATTTATTCAGTTTGATTTCTTCTATTTTTTTCCCTTGTGGTCGTTGATGGTTTGAGGTTTCTGAGCTTTTCAATCAGTTTCCTGGTTTCATCTGAGATTTTGCTAATGGTCTCAGTGTTTCGTGGTTTGAACATATTGGCTGCTTCTCATAGAGACGCTGTTATTTTGTTGTTGAGTTTGTTGACGATGATGTCGTATTCGTAGGTAAGGAAAGTGAAAGCTTGGGTGAGTTCATTTGGTACCTTCTGTGGCTGCAGTCTAGTGTGGAACATTTTCCTGCGTTCTTTGCATGTGTTTATTTGCCTCTTATATCTTACCATTCTATAGTCGCTCCCTACATTCACTTGGTTTAGGATTTGGATGTCTTTGATGGTGCGGCTTTTATCAGATTTGCTATCTCCTATTTAGGGACATTCAATAAAGTTGGATTGAGAAGACGATGCAAATCATTTTTCAAAGGGCATTCCGACAAAAAATCAATAAACACATTGCATAAATTCGTTTGTAAAAGAAAACATTGGAAAATGAAATTAATCCATTAGGCTTCCAAAAACATTAATCAATCAATGATTAATATGATAATAGATTATATCAGTAGCGAAACTAATAAAATGCCAGTTGTTTTATTAACAATTTAACTTGAAGTACAATTCCGAAGCAGTATTGTATTAAAAAAAACTCATTGCTGTTACTAGAAACGGACATCCAGACACATTTTCAGTGCTTCCGTATATTATTCTTTTTCTGATCTGTTTATTTCAACTTTTTTTTTTTTTTTTTTTTTTTAAGCGGCAACAAACAATCACCGTGACTTTTCACATTGGGTTCTTCAGTGTTTGAGCCCAATCGGTTATGTGTACGTAAATATATATGTATTCACGTACAGACTATACTAATAGATCAGTCAGACTAAAAATTATGCACATTCATTCCTCATTATGTCCGTAACAAAAGTTTGTTTATTTCAGAAACGACAGTATATTTTTAATGAAAGATTCAATATACAATAAAATATTAGGCTGAATTAATCAGCTCATGTCAAGCACTATTCACGTCGATCTTTTGGAAATCTGAACTTCTTTGGTGACCATTGACCAACAAGAATCTAGAGAAGTGATTCAAAGCTTGGTCTACCGTGATACAATTTTCAATTGATTACCCTTAAGACAATTCACTTCTGAATGACGTAAGCCACGGTACAGTTTCTTTTGAGTGCCTCACGAGACCCGTGATTCAAAAGTACGCGTTACTACCTAGATTATCTTAATTGTTTTGAATCATCATCATCATCATCATCATCATCATCATAATCATCATCATCATCATCAAAATCATGATCAGCATCCAGTTATTTTGTCATTTGTCATCATTTCTATTATCACAAGTATTATCTCCCTTTATGATTATATTCCATCAATTGCATGTGTACACTGGACATAAATCCTTCAACTGACTGTCCTGGGGTCAATTAAATGATGCTTAAACTATTTAAAACTGCTGCAAAATTTCAATTTTATTGACTCTACCAGCTAAGCATCTGAAGTATGGGTCATATTCATTTGAAAGAGTCGGCGATAATTAAGTAAAATAATCATTTTATTTTATTTGGGGGGGGGGTTTAAGGCTTTTGTACTTCAGTATTATTGCAACTGACTTTTGTTTTATTTAAGTTCATGCGTAGGCTAACTCTTTTGATTTCTTCATTTAGTTCACCTAGTATTAGTTGAAAAACGTATAGGTCCTCTGCAAAAAAGATGATGTCGTCTGCAAACTTAGGTTGCTCAGATATTAGCCGTCTATTGTGATTTCCTGTATTTTCCCAGTCCAAGTTGTCGAGGAACATCTTGGGGCAGGCTCTGAACGGTTTGGGTGAGCTATTATCTCCTTGTCTTCATTCTTCTTGGAGTTGGAAGGGTTCAGAGTCTTTATGTAGCCTGATAAAGGATTTGCTACACATGAAATATGGGGAAATAAAAGTCATGTGCAACAATCAAATTAAGAACAAGGACATAACTGTCAAAATTGAAAATCCAGAACTGGTGAAAGTAAACCAATACATCTATTTGGGACAGCAAATCTCTATAAAATCCGCAAAAGATGAAATCAAGCGAAGAATCACTCTAGAATAGCAAGCTCTCGGCAAAGCATGCTCACCTTCAAAACAAGACGATCCCTTGAATTCTAAAAAGAAGAGTGTACAATCAATGCATCTTTCCGATAGTCATTCGTGGAGCTGAAACATGGGACATAACCAAGAGAAAAAAATTGCAAACTAAGAAACATGCAACGTACACATAGATGACTTAGGCTAAACCTCACATGGAGAGATCACAAGACAGCATAATATATCAGAAATAAAATGGGGGTCAGAGACATCGGATAATCCATTAGAAAAATCAAATGGTAACGGGCTGGTCATGTTGCGAGAAAGAAAGACAACCGATGGACATCTTGACTCATAACATGGATCCCCAGAGATCACATGCAAAACCAAGGCCGACAACAAACAAGTTGGAGAGATGAACGAGGCAAATCTAGAAAATACTGAGAAATGTGGCGGATCCTACGGGAAGGTTAATGTCCAACGACAGACGTTGAAATGATGATGATGATGATGATGATGATGATGATGATGATGATGATGATGATGATGATGATGATGATGATTTTAGAATTATAAACATTAATCCTTGAGCCTTGATATCGAAAAATCAAAAAATAACATTTGAAACGAAAAGAAGAAATTTTGACTGCTGCGTATTACCTAATCTCCTTGGGTGGGGAACAGCGAATGGTGGGGAAACTTCATCACAAATCGAAAATGAATTGAAGCAGAAGAAACGTGATTTTACCGGCAAATTTCATGAAATGACAGAGCATGTGCTAAATGAAGTTTCAAAGAGAGGGGCTGCAAGGAAAATTTCAATAACAATAAAGTTTGAATTCTTAGAAAGCAAAGCATAGGAGACAGGTTTCGGTGATTAGTGCTGATAAGCTGCTTAAAAGTTAAAAGGGTTAGAACTGAATAGTAGGTTATCATCCGGGAAAGTGTGAGCAGTTTGACGACAAGAGAACTCTAGGGAAAATAAGGATTGTAGGGTATCAGGAATTGCAGTGAATGATAAAAGAAAGGAAACAGTGAAACGCTAAAATAGCCAATGTTCTGGAGAGACACCCTGCATGGAAGAAAAATTGATATTGCGATGAAATGATAGTGACTAAAAATGTGACAGTGTCCAATCATGTTCTTTAAAGTGTATTTTTACTTACAAAAAGAGAAATCAGAAACGTTGCAATACTCATGATATAAATATATATATATATATATATATATATATATATATATATATATATATATATATATATATATATATATATATATAAGCTTCCCCATAGTTCCAAAATCTTCCTAAAAGCTCGATTAGTCTTTGCATAAATAATTTTATTTCAATAGAGCAAATTGAGAAACCATGTCTAATGCCTGCTTAAGAGCTAAAGCCAAAATAAACGAAAAATAAAGATATTCTTTCCCAGTGTTGAGATGGTCCGTAATCCGATGCTTATAGAGGATTTAGAGCTAACGGATGGTAATTCATTTATACAGTCAAGTGATGAAATGGTCAATGGATAAAAAATATAGAATTAAAGTAATGATTAAAGAAGAGTATACAACCAATGCATCCTCCAGTGGTCACTTATGGTGCTGAAACATGGAACGTAACCAGGAGACGAACCTGGAAACAGAGGTATGCAACGCACACATGAGAGAATCATGCTCAACTTCACATGGAGAGATACCAAGAGCGCAGTATATAAGAAAGTGGGGGTCAGAGACATCATAAAATCTATAAGAAAAACTGAAATGGCAATAGACTTGCCATGTTGCAAGAATGACGGACAACCAATGCTCATCATGACTCACCACATTAATCTCCAGGGATCACATGCGAAAGCGATGCCGACAACAAACAATATGGAGAGTTGAAGTGGACAAATTTCAAAAATACTGGCTCCATGATGCCCATGATAGACAAATGTTAGGGATCCTAGGGAAGGTCCACGTCCAACAATGGACATTAAGAGAATTATGATAATGATGATAACGATGATGAACAATAAATTTGAAACATATGCGATTCCATTATCCCCGTGATTCATTGATTTCATTTCCGTCGAGACGAATAACTAATAGACATTTTTTTATTGGTATGCACTTATCATACATTTCCCTTTAATGTAAGTATATCTCATGGTTACGAGAAAATAATGACTCTCTCACAGGACAAATAAGTTTCGTTCGGAGAAGAAAATAGTCGTTTCAAGCGGAATTGACTTGACTTAATGTAACAAATAAGCATTTGTACACACCAGCGTTGGGTTACTTAAGACAAATAGCAAACTCCAAGCAATAAAAAAAAATGTCTGTTGTAAGTTGAAGTAAATGAACTCCATCGAGTGAATACCGATGACCCTTGTATGCATAAATGTTGGGTAACTTAAAACAAGGAGCAAACTCTACGCATTAAAAAAAATAATCCATTCATTTCAAGTTAAAGCGACTGAGACTTATCGAGCAAATAACTTAAGAATTTGTATGCATCTGGTTTTGTTTCCTTGAGACAAGTACGAAACTCAACACAATGACAAAAAAAGGTATTTTCACAGTACTGTAAAAATTGTGGAACGCTTTTTTCCGGAATTGATGTATTCCATCGTTGAATCTTATTGGAAGTTCAGAGATGTAAACAATATAAGCTGTTTGATATACTTTGAAATAATTCAATATTGTGTAAAAAAAGAATCCCAACCATCGTTTGTCTCATGTGTTCTGAAGCATACTTTATAGCGGTGGTTGGCCTCAGGTGTACTAGGATATCCTCTCAAGACCTCTTTACTCCCGCTTATCTAATTTTGATGAGGATGATGATGATCGGTATACTTCTTGAACTTCAACCAAAATTATATTCTGTCGTTGAGTAGAGACACGCCTTTATCAACATTCTCTCTCAAAAGACAAAATTTTTATTCATATTTCTACTTTTTTTCAGTCTTAGAACAGCTTTAGGAGGTATGCGTCAGATAAACATCCAATTGGTACCTTTGCCATGAATTCTAATTTTCACCAAATCATATGGTGACAATATTTGATAAGTACGCATGTCAATCACAACAAAGAGAGCAGCAAGTTTGATTTGTGATCTATAAATGAGTATAAGTAGACACATGGTAAAAAAACAAAACAAACATTCTTAATGGCTAATAGTACGGTAGAATGAAGCCAGATTTTCTTGAGGTTGACCTGAAAATATGTTAACAATGGCTAGGTCTTCCTGATAGAATACTAGTGTGAACGTAGAATCCAAAAAGCAAAACTATGTATTACTGTTTGATACTCCGTAATCCAAAACAAAAGTGGCCAATTTTGAGAAAAGAGCACATTATTCTTGACGGTTCTGTAGAAGTTTGACTTAGCCCCCATCCTGTTAAATGCTGGATCGCTCTAGAAAAGGATAGTGAGATCATCTATATATATACGTGCAACTAATTATTTGATCAAAAATGCTTTTAAATGCATTCAAAGAGAAAAAGAACTGTTGATAGAAACTGTTCAAACTAGTGAAAAAATTAAGATAGAAATTTGAAGAATCTTCAATCAATGTTTTATGAAATCTCGTTTTACCGTTGCATAGATGTGTACTTCTTCTCACCATTCTTTCATCATATTAACTTTTCAAAGTGCACTCATTTGTTTTTCTCCAAATAAAGAAAACCTGCTCAAATATTTAAGTGAGCCATTTCATGCAATGAATAACTAGGCTGAAGTTTGTCGGACCCTTGTCATGCACACACCTTTTGCATATCTCATTTGATGCTTTGTCTTAATGCACAATATCACTATTTATGAACAAAATGTTTTCGACTTGAGGAAATAAAATCAAGATATGTTTTGTTGATATGTAGACTATCCATTATTTAGTTTCATTCTCCTTTTGGCAGCTGCACCTGCATTCTCAAGGACATTTTTTTAAGACATAAAATCCGAACGATTCGATTAAAAATCCTTTGCTGATCGTGATATATATAATTCAGCTCAAAAAAATTAGATATAATCATGATATGAAATTTATTTTTTTGGCTAATTATGCAAAAAAAAATGGGATCATAATTTCATTTCCTATTGAGAAAATAGGATGAATGTTTCACTCAAACCAAGGATTAAGCCAAATTCCACTCGTTTTACAAGAGGAAAGAAATCTGTCAAGGTATCATTTCAGAGGCTTGCATGTGGTTGTGGAAACGTTCATCAAATATTGAGAAAAGGAGAGAACTCTTCACATTTGATATTTGAGAAGTTTCTAAGAAGAGAAATGAGAACACGTTTCCTTAATAATTAAAAATGAGAAAAAAGGAGGAAGTATTGGAATTATTCTGCTGTCTTCTGGAACGTCAAATGTGACCCTCCTCACCAACTGAAGAATTGCAATTATCGGAATTTGATCGATAGACAGTTGTTCTATTTCTCAAATACATTTCTGACCCCAAACATTTTGAAGAAGCCAATGGGAAAATAGAAATGTCAGCTGAGACCTGACCAAAATTGTGGTGATTGACGAAAGCCTGCAGATGGAACCTTTCAGCGGTTGAAGACTAATTCAGTCCTGCCATATTCAGGCGCAGTGTTCAGGCTATGGCGCAAAAGGTTTCTAACTCTTAGATACCCGATGAAGATACAGACTGATTCCCCTACAATTAAAATGCTATAACGCAATGAAAACCGTTGCGTAATGAAGAAAATTGGGCAGTAGCTAAGAGGATGGACCCACAATTTTGTAGTACATGCAAGGTAACGGGGGTAAAAAAGAGAAAACTGCTGTAGTTGTTACTTCTTCAGCACTCTAACCAACTGGAAATCCTCCGTCCGTCATTCATATACTGTGTGGCATTTCTGACGTCTTTTGTTGAGCTTTGAAGCTCTCTAATGTGTGATAAAAAAAGGAAAAATGAACAAAGACACTGTATCTTGGATATTCATAAAATTCAATTGATATCAGACTGCTCTCATTCAGAAATGCAGAGTCAAATTCATGTATAAAAAGGTTCATTGTTGTGATATCCTGAAAGCTTCCATGATATATATATATAGTAGAATGTGGATTCGCTGCACAAAATAGCTCATGTTTCTGCCCTCTTTGGGCCTAGTGATTGTCTATGTTTTGGGGTCTATTTATTGGGATTTTGGTGAGAATGTTGTCTGGGTGGTGTGGGGATATTCATTTTGTCAAAGGGTGTTAACTCCATTTAGGGTTCATCTCTGCAAGGATGCTTAGTTGTGGTCTGGGAGTATTTTCTCTCTTGACCTAGGTATCTTGACATTCGGCTTTATTGCCCCTGTTCTTATCCTCTGTAGCTCTAGTGGATAGAATTAATCTTGATGTTTAATTTATGATGTGTTTGGGTATGTTTGGAGGTAAAAGATGGTGATGGGAAGTTTCTGGGAGTATGGACATGTGGAAGAATTGTTTACTTTTTGATTTATTAGTGTTGTTTCATGTTTTATGTATCGGGCACTCTATGAAATAAATCCATTACATTTCAGACGTGGCTTTTTATTATTGATATATTATTATCTTACGTTATACTGCTAGCCTGATTTGAACCACATATACAATATATATATATATATATATATATATATATATATATATATATATATATATATATATATATATATGTATGTATATATATATGCACGTGTGTGTAGCATCTATCTATCCATTTCTTTTACAAACTATAAAACAAACTTCATTGACGGAACAAACCTATAAGAAAATGTAGCTCAAAAATGTTCAGATGATCCGTGGGATGCAAAAATTATTACCCAAATTTAGAAAGAAATAAACAGAATGAATCAGATCAATACTCTGAACAAGTCGTAAACTGATTATGCCTCTTCGTCAATGGAATTCCCTATAGAAAAAAAACAAGTAATCTCTTAATTGAAGTTCTAAAAATATTCGAACTTAATTTAGAAATTTAGAATAGAAGTCCCAAGGACACGAACATTTAGTGTTTCCTTTTTATAATTTTTGGAATAAACAAAACTTTAAATGGACAATCAACTTTTGAACAGAAGTAGGTTTTTATAAAAATGTGCTTTGCCTCTATAGCGTTAAGATAATGAAAGATCTGAAATACAAGTTGATAAGATATAAATTGGCTAATATTTCAGAGAAAGAATCTAAACACAGAAATCAAGACCTCTTATCTTCTTTTACTTTGAAATAATTAAAAGAAAACGAAAAATCAATACGACATCTAAAGACGAATAAGATAATGATTTACTTCAACTTTGATCTGATTACATAGAGGCTCTGAGAAATTATTGACGTCAGGGTAATTAGTGACATTGTTTGATTAATAAAGTAATCTATACAAAATTATAACGAAAATGGCATTCATTTTTGGGCATATATATGTATTATCAGTCAGTCTGCTTGATGGCTGATTAATTAGACACACGCGCAGTACACACACACACACACGCATACACACATATATATATATATATATATATATATATATATATATATATATATATATTCTCATACATATATATATATATATATATATATATATATATATATAGTGAGAGCTGAATATGACACACTTTTTGTACTAATAACTGCCATTAGTCAGCCACCATATCGGTAATTAGCAGCTGCCTCGACAAGTTTTAACTATAAGGAGTTAGAGTTGTGTCTGTGAGACTCATCTTGTAGCTGTATGTATTCTAATTTTGAAATGTGTGGTCATGTTCGACATGTCCGTCATAGGTCTTATGGGCTTTCATCAAACCGAGAAGTTTGCTTGGACATCGTGATGACGAACAAGGACAGAAATGTCTTCGAAGAAATAGTTGGTTACTATGCGATTAAATAAACAGTATCATTCACTGACACACTTATATATATATATATATATATATATATATATATATATATATATATATATATACATATTTATATATTTATATATATATATATACAATATTTTTGTAATGGTTCCTTGCAGATTGTACATTCTTTATCACACTAGTAAGATTTTCAATTGAACTATTTTTTATCAGAAAATCTTTTTAAAGCGATACGAAATGTACACTAAATGATGAATCATTTGAAAAAAATCGCTCTTAATTCTACCTGATATTTTTGAGCATTTTTTATACACAAATGATATATATATATATATATATATATATATATATATATATATATATATATATATATATAGTGTGTGTGTGTGTGTGTGTGTGTGTGTGTGTGTGTGCGCGTGTGTGTGTGTGTGTGTGTGTGTAGATTGATAGATAGATAGATAGATAGATAGATAGATAGATAGATACATTAATGGAGGTCAGTGGGCATTCAAAGTATCAGTAACACGATAAGATGAACTCTAAAAACAATGTCAATCAGTTTTAGCGATTTTCACGTTACATAATATTGTATTTGTACTCATATGGGGACTGCAAGCTTTGCTAATAGGCCTGAAGGGAAGAAAATAACAGGCGTAACTTCTTATTTTGTTTTTTTGTTTTTGTTTTTTTCGTCGTCAGCAGGGGACAAGGTATAATTAAACTGATGGCTTAGCTGTTGAATGTTATTTTAGACGTAAAGTTATCCCCCAACTCCGTCTGCAGGTCACAGATTCAATAAGATAATTATTTCTTTATTTTTGTTTTTTTGTATCCTGATTTATAATCAGTTACGCCATTGCCCATACATCAAATACACCCCTCATCATTTTTTGCAGATCCTGTAGAGTGGTTGTCTGCATAATTCCAGTCTTTTCTCCTATCCAGCTCCTTTAGTTCTTTCTTTTTTTTCAGTGTCTATGGCACGTCGTGGAGTTACCTACTTTTATTTGTACTTTCTGCTTTGGGAGCTGTATTTATCATCACTGCTTGCTTACAGATTTTTTTCTAAAACTTTTATGGTCTTTTGTACACTGTCTTCTTTACTTATAAGACCTCTGCTGCCATCTTTCCTCTTAAATACAGTTTACCTGTGTCATTTCTAGGATGTAGGCATCGTCATCAGTATCCCTATTTGCCAGACTATTGATTGGAGCTCTTCTTTTGTCCATCAAAGAAATGAACCGTTATATCTGACCGCTGACTCTGATCATGTATTTATCCTTTTATTACATTTCTATTATCTACTTTGATCGATGGAATATTCATTATTTTATTTTCATTTTCATTTTCTACCGTTTTACTGCATCGAATCCAGAGAGCTCCGGTTATTCTTATTGATCCTGTGTGATAAATCTTTGTGATCCAGTAATTCGATTCTCTCTGCTGATGTGAGATTTTCTTTGTGCATTACCATTAGTGCACATTTCTTTTCCTGAATTTTATATCTTTGTCACCGTTGTATTCTCTCACTTTATCGATAAATGTTTCGATTTTTCCCTAAACTTTACAAACTGTTTCATGTCGTATATGTACATTAAAAGGTTAACTTTTGATTTTTCTTAGAGAATTAGTAACTGTTTCTGTTTTTCAAGAGTCTGTTTGGTGTTCCTCCAGAAAAAATGTTTTACACGAATCTCTGCTAAGTTCCCTCTGGTACTTTCCGTCTACTTAAAAGTCTTCCATAGAGTTAGCTATGTTCGGGTACTGTATCACGAATTTTGAATATCCTGAAGCATTCGGATATCAAGTTATGAGAGATCATGTCACATGCTTTCTTCTGGTAAATCCATCCCATTGCAACATCTCTTTTTTACTCCTGTCTTATCCAGAATGATCTAATCAACATAGACAAAGCCAATATCTTATTTATTTCCTTTCCTATATATTTTCTATTTTTCTAGTCGGAACAATCCTTCAATTGTGATATGTATTCATCCTTCTTTATGCCTGGTAACGAATTTCCAATTTAGTGGTAGACATGTGATTGACCTGTAATTGCTCACCTTTTCCTTTACAACTTTTTGGTCGGCAAATGAGTCTGTTACATAATGTATTGATCTTATCAAACCAGTATCGGGGACCCCATCAGTCGCTTTTCCTTAGAAAATCAAGAGACTTTTAGAAGAAATTAAGGTCCGAATAAGTTGAAGCTGTCCCATCTGCATAACAAACTATGTTTTATAAAGACTTTGGTCTTTTCGATAAAATAGATATTGACCCCTTTTCACAAAATTTTCCTGTTATTTTTTCTCGTGATGAATTGCTTGAGATCGAAGATATGGAATAAGAGAGAGTGGAAAATTCAGGTTTGACTTACAAATTTTCGGGGCTGTTGCACGTTAGACTACTATACTTCATTTATTATTCCAGGAAAACCTCCCTTAGTGAGTGAGAATTTTTGCTTATTCGATTAGAGCTCTGATTGAATCTGATCGAATTCACACGATCAATTATTTAACTTTCTTTCCGATTGATATCATCCCGAAACATTTTTTAACTGATGCTGTGAAGTACAAAACAGTATTCAAAATAATTTCATTTTTTTGTTTAAATTGAAATTAAAATGTCAACAGGGACACAGTGTGATATATTCAAATAAATTTGAAAATGTTTTAAAGAGGGAAGAAAGAAAGCAAAGATAGAAGCATGGACTAGATAGAGTTCGAAGTTGGAGCATATACCATCGTTCACTTGTTGCACGACTTATACTTAGTATTACATATGAGTGGGCGAAAGCATGCAAAATGGAACCTGCATTCACTTTGAACTAAAACCTTTGGACAAAGATGAATCCATCTTTCCTCCCCGAGTTATAAGTACTTATCAGAGTCGATTGGACTTTTCAGTTTTGACATGTATTGAGGGACCAATTCAGTATACACTTACACAATGAATCGAACCCCCATTGACACTTTCTTTTGAATACTTTTTTTGACAAAATTAGGAGTAAATGCTAAATTTCAAACCTTTTAGCTCCATAGGCGCTGTCTCTATTAACACACATCAACCGATAGATAACTTCTGAGTCAGCCAGCCAACAACTATGTAGGCTGATTCAGGTTATACTATTGTTGCAGGGTGTTTTTTATTGTGATGATTCAACATTCAGACCATACAAGGTAGCCAATTAGATTGGAGAGTTTATGTGATCGATTTGGTACTTGGTTGGAAAAATATTCCTAAATAAATTGTCTTTACAATATATACAGAGAGAGGCATTTCAGCATATATGTGTGTGGCAGTATGCATATGTGTATGTGTATGCTTATACTCATGTGCGTGTGCACTTGCAAGTAGGTTAACGTATTCATTTGATTTTTCATACTAGGACCTATGGAGAAATTATAGCAAGAATAATCTCTCAATTGTCGATAATGTTTCTTCCCAGGCAAATTTTTCTTCGGAAAAAAATTAGAATCGGTACTTATCTAACACCTACTGACTCCTGTCTAGCAGCAAACTACTTACTGAAAAATATGGAAGATCCAATGGGAATAAAACCGAAATTGTACCTGCTAGGAGAAATAATTTTGAACTTTGCCCTAACAATCGATTCCTGAACTCAATAACATTCCATGATTGATTTAATTATGTGTTCCACCGAAACGACAATACGGAAAAGTCAGTTTGGCGGTAAGAAAAAAAAAACATTCCTCTTGCTTTTTTGAAAACTCCAGTTATACACACCTTCAATTATATCCTCGTGGCAAATAGATATTCTTTATGCATAAACAGAGGCCCGTAATATTTTGCTTGTTCAAACTCATGGGTGCTGTATTATCATGGTATTTTGCAAAAGTAGAAATGCCAAATAAATAAATAAGCTCGCCTCGCTTTTGAGTAATTCTGGGTAGGATTTCCTATCAGATCATCAATATCATGTTCAAATAGAGGAAAGATGTGGAGGAGGAAATATTGTGGTTCTCTCTGGTCTATTATTCATTCATAGATGGGGTTAGGGATTCATGTTTTTCTCAAGAGTATTAGAGTGAAGTGGACTCCAAAACCCCAAGCTAGGATTTGAACTCGACTGTTTTGGTTCTCTCTGGCCTAATCAGCCACTTTTTGCTAATAAATTTGTCAAACAACCGTGGCCAACATAAGTGGTGTGAGCTTTTATCCCTTTCCATTTTTGTGTTATTGTGCGTGGGGGTGTTCCATTGCACCTGACCATACTGTTTTATCAACAAACATTGAAATTGGTATCAATACCCCAGTAGATCCTTTTTAAAAGTACCTCAATGATAAGGGAAATAATTTTTTTTTCGATTTGAGGGGAAAGCTCGATTTGATGGGTTCAATAATAACATAACAAGAATCTTGATATTCCTAGATGTTTGTAATTCTATTTTTGACATTTTGCAATGTGGAATACCAATGATCCCATCAATAGTATTTATCCTGGAGATCAAGTGATATATTCTGGTTGACCTCATCTGTGCTGTCGTCTGGATAGTCTAATTTCTTCTCCTAATTCCCAAATCGTCCAGCCGTTTTAGTTTGCCATTGGGGATGGTTCCCAGGTCTCAAAACACTGTTTGCACCTCGGTCAAATTCATGTATCATAATTTGCACAGCTCCCTCTGACACAATGTTTCTATCCTGGTTCACTACAACTACATCTGCTCTTCTGGCTAGGGTCTTTGTTATAACATTGGAAGTGTTCCCATTCATTATGATAGCCCTAATTAAAATGAGTGATGTTTTACACCCCCTCCTTCTGTATGTTATTAGAATATTCTATGGAACAAGGTCTGACATTGAACATCCGAACTCCAATTCAATCTTTCTGCTGTGCATTGACTCATGGGTCGTGTCGATATTAGGCTGCAATGATTGTTCACTCAGGGAATTAGGGAAGCTGTTGGAAAATGATGTTTGGCAACACCATCCATCGGTGAGGAATATACAGTAGAGAACAAAACAATGACTTGTTTGTTTTCATATTGATAATATTTTTGACTGTTGAAACTGATATCAAAACCTTACAAGAATGAGGTTTCGATTTCAATGTCCATGTCTTCAAAATAAAAGCTTTTACATTTATTGAACTCAGTGGCTACTAATCATTGATTTAGCAATATTAATCATTTTGTCATCAGGATTTTAATGTTGTAATGTCTGAGGTTCGGGCTCTTCATTATTGGTAGATGTTATTTGTACGCAGGGTATACGATACAGATAGCCAAGTGGTTAGCAGCAGGGGAAATGAAATTGGTGAGCTGGTTTACAACGCTTGCATCTATTTGTACTGATCCCCTTGGGAAAAGCATGGACCAATGCCTTCTCCTCGTCCAACGCCGTGGGTGAAATAGCAGAGATGAGTAAGTTATGTAGCCCTTAAGAAGCAACTGGTCAATGAGAAGATTAACCCTGAATTCAAAAGTAAGCTCAACAGAATGTAATGACGCATTAACTCAGTTGGCAAATGCCTACCTAAAAATCAACATAAATAAGTATCATCACGATGTATGGATTTTTACGGACGTAATGTTGTAAATGAATGTTTTCGTTTTTCATCCTACGAATAAAATACCTTTAATTAATTATCATTCAATACCTGCTTATTATGAGACCTTCTTCATTTGGGATTACTTTTATAAGCAAGACACGAAATCCTTCAGATATAACTATTAAATTGCTTTTGGTTATTGTTTCCACAGAGGGGGTCCACAATGGTTGAGCTAGTTGAACACTGAGAATGGATTTTGCGAACCGATTTTAAACTCTGGCTTTGACAGTTCTGTGTTCCCTTTGCACCAATTTCTTTGGGAAATAAATGAGTCCAACTGTTTTGCCAGTATGGATTAAATAGTGCAGGTTGGCGTGATTGACGGTTCTTTAAGCACTTAGTGCTTTCAAATCAATTTTACATATTCTGAGCGCACTGAGTGAGTTAGGATGTGATATACAGAGCTCAAATGAGGACGGCTGAAGCCATAGTCAGTATAAGGAGACTACGTTCCTTCTCATTGTCCCATATTATAAAACTATCTCCATCGGGATTCATAATCTCATTCAACATTGAATTCACCGAAAACGATGACTGAATCACCGTCGTATGGTATTCAAAATAAGGATTTTGTTTTGGTGTCGGGTCTCATGAAATATTGAACAAATGATTCCATGCAGTCACGGCGCCAATTTAATATTGAATGAATCAGTTGACAGAAGGTGATACAACGGGTCCTTTTATGAATTGGATGGAAGCAGTCATCACATTTTATGAAATGAAAAGAGGCAGTTATCCCCTTCTTGCATTAGATAGGGACTGTTATGTCCCTTGTAAATTGGACGGAGGCTGGGATTTTGCAGGTCGAAGATATATTTATTCTTTTTATCCCTTTATGAAATCAGATGAATTTTTTGGAATTAAGTAATCTTTCCAATTGGCATTTCACTGTGTCTAGAAGGAATCATTACGTCAGCCAGAGCATCATTGTTATATTGTTTTGAAGTTGAATGATCAGGCATCTGGCGTATTGCAATAGTCACGTTGAATTCAGGATTCATGTTTACAAAATATATCTTGGAAGCATCAAACCATCTAATGTTCGGGAAATATCGTTTTAAATGTACTTATCTTGGCGTTCCTTCACATCATTATCTGATGTCCTGTGTCAAGGGCTGCTGTGTGACATTCTTTTTAATCTCGTCCAAAATATGACAAATCTTTGGGAAAAGCCAGAGACCATTTGCATACGTATCGACTGTAGGGAATTTGAAACACCTGAATTATGGCGTGATTCACCAAGAAAGGAGGAGTCATTCATTGCAAATGAGACTGTATTAATGGCATCTCATTGTCGATATATTCATCGCACTTGACGATGTCTCTTCACACATGTACAATGAAGTCCCCTTTGAAGTGTATATGTTATATCAACGCTGCACAAACTATTCTCGAGATATCCAAAATAGCCTGATACTTTATGGACAGTCTTCGCTTGCATCAGTTCTTATTTTGCTTGTAACCCTTCTTTCACGGCAACAACATCGATCAAACAACCATTTTGGAATATATTTATGCTTTAACTCTTCATAAACAAGAATATTCTCGAATTATTTTCTATTTTTCTCTATAATATCTCATTAGAAAGAGTCAAACAGTACAAATATTCACTAATTTCATCCTTGGAAAGCATAGAGTTACATTTGCGGCATCCAGTTAAATTCTAATTCACTTCACTGACAATAGACACAAAGACAAATTTACTGAATATCGATCAATTGAATATTTAATAAGTTTTGATTCGTTTGAAGCCATCATCGGAGGTCATCGGGTCAGTCGAAATGGCCTGTTGGACGAACTTGCTTCATCAACAATGAGACACCGAAACCCGATGTTGATTTAAAATAGTTCTCAAACCATGACAATTTGTTGACATTTACCAAATTCATCTCATACAATACTCATATTTTTATATGTTAATTATCATGTAATAATAGTGAGGCATCCCATGAAGATTGAAATAACATCTGTGTACGAGACAGGGGGACAAAGTCTTACAAAAAATATTTTTTGCTGAAATTTACAAAATATTGGAAGCAATGAAATAAAACCACCAACAAACTTCTTATAAATGACCATTTTTTCAAATATCGGTCATTCCATCTTGATCAATCAAATATAAGTCAAAAAAAGAATAGGCATCGTTTTGCATTGAATATGAATAAAGTAATATAAAATAAAAAAGTCATTGCATGATAAATTTTCCAAACTTGGATACTGTATTGCGATCGTTTTTTGTATTGGTTTTGTTCTTGGACCTACCAATCAGTTTTGGTGGCTCTCGTAACAGTGTGCTTTGAAATAATCTTTTTTCATTGAAATTCATGAAACAATTTTGCTGATATTTGTTGATTAGATAGATAAACGCAAAAGGATACGAATACTACATTCAATTTCTCTAGAAGAGGTGAATAAACTTTTGGGCTTACTGATCAAAGTTTGTTTTTTTTACCTGAAGGATTCGTGTCAGTTTCGGCTTTCTGAGTATTTGCTTCCTGGCTTGATGTTTAAGTGTGTCACCAATACGATTTTTATCAGTGTTGTGGCTCGATTAACTGCAAATGTTGAAGTTTTCTTCCAAAGGAGCCAAATGATTCGATTTATTTGGATCCCGGTTCAATGTTATTGGGAGGTGTGTTTTTCATTTGGATTGAAAATTCTTCTTTTTTTCATTTAATTCAAACTTTCTTCTTCTCTTCCCTGGTTAGGATTGTTCCAATCGTCGTGTATTTTTCTTCATATCTTTTTTCGTTTTTCTAATTCGTTAGATCATATGTTTTTGGTTTTTTGTCACGTTAGAATTTCTTTTAAATTACTCTTTATAATTTATTTTCGCATTATTATTGTTATGTGATTCGTTTATGGGTTTTAACATTCATTTACATATTTTATCGGTAGATGTATATGTTTGTAATTTTCATGGATTTTTACTCTTTTACTTTTTTTGTAAAGTTTAAGGAGTCAGCTTGTGGTTACTTGTTATGAATTCGGTTAGTTGTATTTGGAGTCTCTCCAACACTTTCTATCAGTCGTATTCTTGATCCATCAGTAAAGTGGGAGGGATTCAGCGGAAAGAGAAATATCATGTACTTGCAACTCGCTTCCATTCAACAAAAAAAACAAATAACAACAGAGTGAAAAATCCTCGCAGTAATCTTCTCCCCGTGGCCCTCGTCTGGACATGTATAACCCACTAGAAGAGCAGACAAGAACTTACCAATTACCCTCATAATCATCATATTACCCTATATCTAATAGTATGTTTACATAGCTGCTTTCAACATTTGGCCATGTGAAACACATACATAATATAAACTCACTCAAAGTTAGTCCCGATGGGTGAATTCTTTGATCCAATTACGATTGACAGTATTTTTTCTCTTTAATAGAACTTATTTCCTTGCCAGTGCACCTCTTTCGAATTAGAAAGTTAATCAAATAGGTTCAACCATATTCAATGAAAATTCGAGACCGAAATTCACATATTAACTACCTTACAGGCTGTGAACTTACTGATTTTCATTCGTATAAGAAAATTAGAAACTTAATCAAATATGTTCAACCATATTCAATGAAAATTCGAGACCGAAATTCACATATTAACTACCTTACAGGCTGTGAACTTACTGATTTTCATTCGTATTGAAAACTAAAAAGAATTTATCCGTAAAACTATAAAAAATGTTAATTATTCCCAGGTATAAATTATTTGCAAATACACAAACAGATCTATACACCTACTTCTATTCCTTTTTTAAAGTCCCTCCGAATCTATACATTTTTAAATATAAGAATATTTCACGTCACAGCCATTATTAGCTTTGAATATACAGTGATCATGATGTTTTTGCGTGCTGGATATTGTAAGCTATGCTTAGAGATTCCAACTAAGCAACAAGCACGATGAATATATCGGGTTTTCTTTGAAGAGGTTAAACATTCTGACATTGACGATATATCACAACTTGTTCCTCCTGAGCAATTCCTACAACAACCGAAAATCAAAACACTGAACTAAAAAAGACAGTACAACAACAAGAAAGTAGATTCCATTAAACTAAATGTCAAGTTCCTTATGCGTGGAATTGTGTTTCAAATATTTTATAATGGCTTAAATT
Source organism: Thysanoteuthis rhombus (assembly GCA_963457665.1). NCBI lineage: Eukaryota > Metazoa > Mollusca > Cephalopoda > Oegopsida > Thysanoteuthidae > Thysanoteuthis > Thysanoteuthis major. The sequence continues at coordinate 55,268,011 of OY735221.1, forward strand.
ATTGAATTATACTATCGTAATACAATATGTATACATTACATTGATTTTATACTATTTTGTACATATTGGTTTATTTGTAAGAAAATATGACACTTTGAACCCGCGATGGAGACTCCCTATTTTCATTAATTTTGTCCATAAAAAGAGTGGCACAGCAGTCAAAATGTTAAAATATATCAGGTGAACGGGTTAAAACCCTATTTTATTTATTTGTTTTTTCTCTATAGCAGTTCTTCCAAGACTTTCCGGTAAGATATTGGAAAATAATTCCGGCTCATGTTTTTCTGATTATGCCTCTAAAGAATCTTACAAATATCTTTTCAGTGTTTTGACACAAAATTTTCATTTTTATCTTATTTCTTTTTTCGGCATTTTTGCTTCCAGTTTTATATCAGTGTGAGGTTACTTGTACTGCATTAAATTCTTTCCTCACGAGACCCTTTGGCAAAATATTTTTCTCATTTCAGCCCATATTTGTGAGATAATGTATTTCTAAAAAGTCTTGTAAATGATTTTTCAATGTTTTCACCTGGGATTGTTATTATTTTCTTTGAAGATCTGATTAATGTTTTGAAGAGTCGAGCTGTTATTCACCTGAAGTGTTGCCGACGAATAGGAGGGAAAAAATACAAAAATCAAATTGGTGAGGAAAAAATCGAAAATTTCCCGTTGTTATTAGGATTTCATATTTTGCATCACTTTCAGGAAATAACGGCCCGGATATTAATTGAATGGAAACACAGAAAATCGATTATTGAAAACAAATTAATGACAAATAACAGTTCAAACATTTTTAGTCTTTCTCGGTAAAGTTCGGAGATCGATGTTAGTGGGATTTTGAGCACATTTTCCATATTTCCATTCATTACACCTCTAGGAAATCATGAATCATAGCAATGACGATTTTAATGAGAGTAATTGATTTACCCTCTGGGACAAAAAATCTCTACACAATTAGCTATCATCGTCATCATGCTTTTCCTCCCTGATCAGAGATGACATTTTTACGGATGTGATCGTTGAATAAAATATGGTACTATACCGAGTTTCAAGTCATGGTCTATACTTGGATTATTATATCTCCAACCATAGCTAAAAAGCACAGTCTGCCTTTTATCTATCCATAACAGGGTCGAGAAAAGATGGATTCACGCTCAAAGTTTAGGCAAACTATCACAGTTGGAGTTTGAACTTGACCTACCAATTCCAGTTTACGTGCCATAAAACGTGTGCATCTCTTTTACGACTACAGCAAAGTCTTGTTCGAAAAACATTTTTAATTTTGTCATAATCTGTAGCATTTTAACCGTCAAGAATAACGGGAATATTTGTATCAGTATTTCTGTCTACGATCAGACTATTTGTACGTTTTGAATGAGATCAAAATGTCGTTCCCCCACCACCTGGCAACGATCAAAGTGTAGTATATGCAAGCAGTTCACTCCTTGGTAGCTTTGTACCGTTGCAAAACAGTGGCCGGTGATGGCCTATTGAAGCTCAGTATTGTTAAGCTACAAAATACAGCCAAGTCTCGGGGGGTTGATAGGCCCCGGGGGAGCACCCTCTCATTGCACAAAAAAGCTTAGGTCCAGTTTTCCCCGACACTTATGAAACACCTTTCCGTATGGAACCTTACATATAACCGACATAGTGTCACATCATGCTTTCGTGGGGAAGCAATTAATATAGATCAAAGTGTAGTATCTGTAAACTCATAAAAAGTGTTACACACAAAATGCTTTTGACTACGTCTTGAAATCATTGTGGAAGAATGGGTCTTTGACTATTAGGAAATGGATTCAATTTCGGTGGGGATCGTGGGACTTTCACGATTAAAAGATGATTTTCATGAATCAGACAATAGTCCGAATTATGATTTAACGAAGCTCACACAGTGAACTCCCATGTCCCATAGCTGTATATAAACTGATTTTCATTCATTTTTGACAAGTATGTGGCTCTAGCATAGATAAGCACCCTCTTTAACCCTCACAAACTTCTACCTACTCGTTTTAAATTCCCCTTTTCTACCATCTTGTTGAAATACATCTTTATTTTCTACCGTCATCTTTTCTCTCTCACTCTTTCTTTCCCTCTCTCTACCATCTATCTACCAATCTATCTAACTATCTGTACTTTCTATCCGAAAACCCGATCTCACTTTTCCAATTCACTCTTCCTAGCCACCCGGTTGAACTACCAAAGTTGTGTCTATCCTTTCTCTCATCATACTTTCCCCTCAACTGTTTCTCTCCCTATATTTTTATTAAACTCAATAATCTCCCTTTCTCTCCTCTCTCTCTTTCTTTCTTTGCAATCGCATATTGAGTTACCTGAAATTCCCTTCAAGTTGATACTGCATGCATAACATTAGAAAGCAAGTTTGAGCAAATAGGATAATATCACACAGATTTTGGTTTTTTCGAATTTGATTTTTCCATCTCGGATTCATAGCAATAATATACCCAAAAAGTCAAAGAAAAAGTGATCATTTATTCTAGGCAGTTGATTTATCATTAATTCAAATATATCTTTTTCTTGAAATTTCAGTTTGAATCGGTAGAGGGAATTGTTTTTCTCTTTGAACGGGGAGCTCATCAATGCACTGATCCGTCATTCAAGAAAAATATAAAATCATTCATTATTTTCAGTATAGTATTAGGGCTTTTTCGGCACCAAAAATGTATTCCATTTCAGGGGATTGGTAGTTGGAGTATATAAAAAATATTGTCATCTTTTTTGAACAGATAAATCATCAATCCCTTTTGTTGCCCTTTGAGAAAAAGTATTTATTATTTCAAAAATATTATTATATCATCATTATTCAGTGACAAAATTCTTATTTATGGTGGAGATAAGTTTGAAGCCGAAGAGGAAATTGTGTTTATCTCCGAATGGAATACTTGTCAATGCACAGTGTCATCATCAACTATTATTTACAGAATCGTACCTGTAATTTTCTGTCCCCAAACTCTATTTTTGGAACTAAATACCTCTATTCAGTACCATATTTGTACAGTTTTCGTCAAACAGAAAAGAAATGATAACCCTCTGCTGAACAAGTAATTTGTCTGAAATATTTGGAAATTCCAAATTTATTTCAGAAAGATTGTCGCCGACCCCGAACAAATCAATAGTTTTTTTGATTCTATTGTTGTCTGCCGACTGGGATTTTGCGGCAATATTCTGGAATATGATTTGAAAAAGACAAAATTTTCAAAGATATGGACTCATCCGACCGTTGGCAGTCAATTCATTAGAGTCTCTTCTTGGATGGGCGTGATCACATGATTGTGTGTGGGCGTGGAACCATCCCCTGCCTTTGACAGTCTCAATATATGCTGCTCTGTGGGAATGGCAGCCAACATTTGTTCCACAGCAATGGAAATGAGGGTATAATTTAATGGGTGTAACTGTCTTTATATGTATCTATTCATATCTATTCAACCGTATACATTTATGATTGTTATGATTGATTGATATGAGAAAATACACGCTGAAATATGAACAATTAGAGATACACACATATGGACAGAATATAGATAGATGAATAGACGGAGATAAATGCATTGAGGTATATATATATATATATATATATATATATATATATATATATATATATATATATATATATATATATTGGTTGATAGATAGAGATATGGATGGATTGAATTTCAAGGAAACATTTGAACACTTCAAGCTATTCAGATCCATCTTATATATGTAAGAAACTCGTTACTTCAATTTTATATCATTCTCTCTGTCTCTGTCTCTCTGTCTCTTTCTCTCTCTCTCTCTCTCTCTCTCTCTCTCTCTCTCTCTCTCTCTCTCTCTCTCTCAGAAATATGAAAATAGAACTTGTGCTATAATTCCCACAAGGTTTTGTTTTCGTGTAATCTGCAATGAGAATTTTTAAAGTAATTATCAACAAACTTCTTCTCTTTATCAAGAGACATGATTCTAACAAAAACAAATTTTCTGTATCATTTTCCCCAATGCCGTCTTCAAAAATCACTTAAACGATGTTATAATTGGATGACTTTCTCAGGTATGAATTTGGAGATATTCCAATTTTCTTAAAGAAAATCAGTCAATGAGAGTCATGTATATATAATAGTGATCCTCCAGTACACACACAGGCAACATGACAAAAATATCCAAGACGTATATCAGAGCTGAGTGGTTGAATGAAAATACAATCTGTTTTTTTTTCCAACTTTCTTGTGTGATATGTTGGAACTATCTACAATTAACAAGACTATTGAAAGGATTTAATGCGTTAAAAATTACTTCCAGCAGTTGGTCAGTCTGAGTTACATACTGGTATGTATATCTGAGTGAAAATAGTACTTTACAACCTCGAATGATACATGCATATAATCTCTGTCTCTGTCCTTACTCACTACTTCTCACTTTCTCCCCTCTTCCCTCTCTCTTTCTCTCTCCCTCCATCCCTCTCTTTTTCTTTCTCTCCCCGATTACATACAATGAATGGAAACCTCTCTCGATATACCAACATGTATGTTCGAATATCTACGTGAAAGTAGACTTCACACTCCAATTTGATATTACCTTCAAAATTCTGTATCCGTCACGCACACAATATCTTTCTGTTTGCACTCTCTCCCCCTCTTTCTCTTTACCCCTCTCTCTCTCTCTTTCTCTCTCTCTTTATTTCTCCCTCACTCTCTTTCACAACCTACTGAGCAAGACAATGACAAACTAGGACAATATAAGACGGTAGCATTTAGGAATAGAACAATACGGAATTCATTGTAACAGCTTTTATGGCTTCAAATGCTCAAATACACTCAAATCTCAGTGACCGTCGGCTGGGTATTGTTTTATATTATCTCTCACGGAGATTTGGAAGACCTGAAGAGTAGAAAGGTCGGGGAAGGAAGCCAATTTTTGGTTTCATGAAGCAACACTTCAGCTGATAACTCTTATAAGAAAGTAGGCGAACCTGCAGGAATTGTTTTTCTGGTAAATGATCATACAAAAGTTGGACTGATTCTTCTTTTAAGTTATTAACAATAAGATCACTTTTTAAAACTGGCTGGCATAATGTGGGTGTTCCCCATTTGGAACCTTGCTCTTTATTAAGGGAAAATTGGTTAATACTTAACTTCTAAGGCTGTTAGCTATTTTCCTTATTTCGGGCGTCAAGTTTAAATCTCTTTTCCAAATAATGGAAGAAGTCCCCAAAAATCCAATGTAGCTGCAAGAACCAGATGAGTACAATTGAATTTGCTAGATTTTTATCTATTTATTTATTTATTCATTTGTTTATCATGTACTTCATTGCCTTGTTTATTCATCCAGCTCTGTATTGCTCGATTGTAATATACCCCCAAAACGAAAAGAAAGAAATACTTCCTCCCAATGCCTCCAAAAAGGCTTGACTGGCAATAAAAAAAAATAAAAAAAGCAACAACAAAAAAGCAAACGTAAATTCAGATTAGAGTATATCAGGAAGAAAACGGGGGTCGAAGACATCACAGAACCCATTAAAAAAACTCAAATGGCAATGGGCTAGTCATGTTGCGAGAATGAAAGACAACCAATGGACATCTCAACTCGAAACAATATACGAAACCAAGGCCAACTAAAAACAAGATGGAGAGATGAACTGGACAAATTCAGGAAATACTGGCTCCATGACGGCTACGATCGAAAAATGTGGCGGATCCTTCGGAAGACTATGTCCAACGACTACGTTAAAAGACTGATGATGATGATGAGGAGGAGGATGATGATGATTATGATGATGATGATGATGATGATGATGATGATGATGATGATGATGATGAAAAAATTGTACAAATGTAAGATTCTATCAATGTGTCAATATCAGTTTTTTATAGTAGGCTTTTCAGTATCACAATCTCCTAGAACGTAAAATCCTGGTCGGCATCAGCAGCAAAACAGCTGAAGCAAAAGCAGCAACAGACATTTAAAGTCCATTGTCAGACAAAAGCCTCTCAAATCACTCGCCAGTTTATTCACTTTCGAGCGTGACGGTGCAGAAACATTCCGAATTCGTTCCGATCATCGAAGCAACATACTTTTGTCGGACGAAATTTTGTCTTTGGTATTGAAGGATCCAAGTTGTAAGTGTCAATGTACAGAGGAAACCTGACTGCCTTGACACAGCTTTCTAATTGCCATTCAACTTTGTCAATAGCTGTTTGGAAATCACTGACACTTGTGACCCATAATGAGAATCGCATCTGCGTTTTAATCCATCCACGCAGACCTTTGGAAACAACTGATCTTTTTCGAGTCAATTTTCCATCTGAAACCCTTGAAAAGTTATCATCAGAATAGAGATTCGTTGTAAACAATTTTATTCATCGAGTTGATGGGAAAAGTATGATTTTCCTGCTTCCTTCTCCTCAACGGGACTCGATGAGTATAACTGCTTGGGTTGGACATCGACAAGAAGTTCTATTATCACCAGGAAGAGTGCTAGCTACCTTGTTTTTTGGCTGGGACGCTAGTGTAGTATCTGTTTCTTTGTTGCGCTCTCACTTCCCAATTAGAGACGACATAAGCAATTCTTTCATGAACCATAAGTCAGTATTCGATGAGTAGAACAGCTTAGTTTAGATGTCAACGAGGATTTCTATTTCAATTAGATCTTTTTTGACCCTCGTTCTCATCTTAGTTGATCATTTTACACTGTAATTCGATCTTTTCAGTCGTGTATCGTGGACGGAATCGTTTTAGCTTGTAGGAACGGCAGTACCCTTTGGGGCAGAGTAACTTCATTCCAGTCTATGTTCGGGTTGAGTTTTGCAATAGGACTTGTTCTCAATTATATCAGTCATTGTTTTAGGAATATAAGGAAGATTATTCTAACCTCACGGTGTTGTTGCAATGTGCTGGCCTCATGTATAGCCATCTGGGAAAACTGGGAGAAAGAATTCCGTAATTGTCAATATTTTCCCTTCTTTATGGGTGTAAAACTGGCAACTTTTTCTTGTTTGAATGTTTTCGTGAATACATGGGGGACAACACCACCGCTATGTTACCAACATAAGATGTCTGTGAAGACGAGCAAGACATATTTGCGTTTGACCTGACTGACCGGCAGCAGGAAAAAACTAACTTTTATTTTATTCCCGAGTTGTTCTGAAGACAAATGTCATCGTAGAAATCGATGTATCATCTCGATTTGTAAGGTATACGTCCGAATATCTCAATTTGTTTCTGTCTGACTATCTATATAAGATGATGATGATGCTTCTACTGCTGCTGTTGATAATAATAATAAATATCGATGGTGATAATAATAATAATTATTATTATTATTATTATTATTATTATTATTATTATTATTATTATTATTATTATTATTATTTGGAATCTCACACCAGTTGCCCGGGGGTAACCGCTGGAGTTTGAGTGACAGCAAGTCTCCTCAAGTCTCCAGTCCTCCTCCCCTAGTACTAATAGGTCGCAGTAATTCTACGATTTACAGTTTCACACCGGTTGCCCAGTGGTTATCGCTGAATGCTGAGTGACAATAAGTCTCCTCAGGTCTTCAGCTAACGTCTCCTCTCTTTCGCATATCATGACAGAGCTACAATTCGTTGCAGTACTTATATCTCTAGCACCTTCCTCAGTATCCGTGCAGTTCCCAGCAGTGCTGTGGTCTGTACTGTCTCAATCCTCCCCCTAATCCTGATACCCTCCAGTCCCAGCCTCAGCGTTTAGGGGATAGTTCCTAATGCGCCCACTATGACCGGTACTACCCTGGCTTTCATGTTCCACATCTTCCTCAATTCTCTCGCTGGGTCCTGGTATTTTTCCCGTTTTCACCCTCCTTCCTTTTTACTCTATGGTCTGTAGGTACAGCCACGTTTACTATTTGGCAGGTCTTCCTTTTTTTTGTCTACACTTACCGAGTCCGGTCTTCTTGCCTGGATGAGGTGGTCAGTTTGGATGTCAAAGTCTCAGAGTAGTTTTTGGTCGCCATTCTCCAAGACTGCCTCTGGTTCGTGCTGATACCACTTTTCCACGTGGTTGAATCCCATTTGTTTGCCCAGTTCCAAGTGTATCATCGTTGCTACTCTATCGTGTCTATGCTTATACTCTTTCTGGGTGAGTTGACTACATTTACTAGTTATGTGGTTAACTGTCTCATCTCTTTCACTGCACATGCAGCATTTGCTGTTTGTCTGTGTTCTGTCGATTTTTGTTTTTATGTAGTTTGTCCTGATGCTTTTGTTTTGAGCTGCCATGATGAGCAATTCTGTTTCTATCTTAAGGTTTCCTTTTTTGTAACCACGTCCAAGATTTCTCGTCTGCTACATCTTGTATCTGCCTTTCAAAATCGCCATACAATTTTTTCTCTTTCTTTTTTTGTTTGCTGGGCTGTTCTATTGTTATCTACTTTATTGTTTGTTGCTCTATCTCTCGCACTCTTTATGATTTCTTCGCTATTCGTTTGTGCATACCTTTCTAGGCCTACTTTAGCTCTCTGGACACAGTCTTCTATGCTGATGCCACCTTCTTTTTTCTTTATTATTATTATTATTTTTATTATTATTATTATTATTATTATTATTATTATTATTATTATTATTATTATTATTATTATTTTGGAATCTCATACCAAATGCCTGTTGATAACCGCTGGAGTTTGAGTGGCAGCAAGTCTCCTCAATTGTCCAGCTCTCCTCTCCTAGTACTCATAGGTCGCAGTAATTCTGCAATTTACAGTTTCACACCGGTTGCCCAGTGGTTATCGCTGAATGCTGAGTGACAATAAGTCTCCTCAGGTCTTCAGCTAACGTCTCCTCTCTCTTTCTCGTCTGCTATATCTTGTATCCGTCTTTTAAACTCGCCGTACAATTTTTTCCCTTTCCATTTTTCTTTTCTTGCTTGCTGTACTGTTCTATTGTTTTCTACTTTATTGTTTGTTGCACTATTTCTTGCGCTCTTTATGATTTCTTCGCTATTTGTTTGCACATATCTTTCTAGGACTGTTTTAGCTCTCTGGACACAATCTTCTATGCTGATGAGCCCCCTACCACCTTCTTTTCTCTTAACGTATAGTCTATCAGTATCATCTCTAGGGTGTAATGCTTTATGCATTGTCATAAGTTTCCTCGTTCGCCTATCCCTTGATTGGAGCTCTTCCTTTGTCCATCCTAGGAATGGTCCTGTATATCTAACTACTGATACAGCCCAGGTGTTCATTCCTTTTATTAGATTTCTGCTGTTTAATTTGATTTCTAATATTTTCCTTATCCTTCTAAGGTATTCCCTCTTTATTTTCTCCTTCATCTCTTCCCGTTTTATCGTGTCACATTTAAGGACACCTAGGTACTTGTATCGGTCTTGTGCGGTCAGTGCCCTAATCTTGCTGTTGTCCGGGAATTCAATTCCCTCAGTCATTGAAAGCCTTCCTTTGTGCATCACCATGATTGCGCATTTTTCTATTCCAAACTCCATTCCTATGTCCTCACTATATTCCCTTACTTCGTTGAACAGAGTCTCAAGCTCTCCCCTGTTTTTTGCGAACAATTTTATATCGTCCATGTACATTAAGTGGTTGACCTTTCCTTTTGTTTTAGAGAAGTGGTATCCTTTGCTGTTTTTCAGGATTCTGTTAAGAGGTATCATTGTTAGAACAAATAATAGCGGGGACAACGAGTCTCCTTGGAAGATTCCCCTTTTTATCCCTACCTCTGCTAGTTTGTCCCCTGCGGATGTCAAATCTACTTTCCAGTCTTCCATCGAATTTAACCACCGGTTCGCTAATTTTGAACATTCTAAGGCATTCGAGTATCCAGCTATGTGGAATCATATCGTATGCCTTTTTGTAATCAATCCATCCCATTGCAATATTCTTTCTCCTTTTCCTCACTTTTTTTTTAAGATCATCTGGTCTATGTAGAGTAAATCGTTTGCCCCTTTGGTTCCTATTCTACACCCTTTCTGTTCTTCTGGTAGTAGTCCCCTTCTATCCATTGACGTGTATATTCTCTCTGCTATTTGCCCAGTCAGGATTTTCCACATAAGTGGTAAGCACGTGATTGGTCTATAGTTGCTTGCTATGTTCCCTTTTTCTGGGTCTTTTTGGATGAGGGTGGTTCTGCCTTTAGTCATCCATTCTGGTGCTTTGCCTTCGTTTAGACAATTTTGGAGTAGGTGAGTGAGTCTGCCGTATAACGAGGTGAATTTTTTGAACCAATACCCATGGATCCCGTCGGGACCCGGTGTTTTCCAGTTAGCTACTTTCCTAAGAGTATGTTTCAATGTGGTTTCATTCAGTACTATTGGTTCTCCCCTGTCTATATCTTCTAGTTCTTTTCTCATGTCTCCCAACCATTGCAGTGTTACGTTGTGTCTTTTTGGGTGCCCCCATATGCTATTCCAATAGTTCTTGGCCTCTGTGGATTCAGGTTTCATGTCCTGCCTTCTTTCCCCATTTAAATCTTGGTAAAACTTCTTCTCATTGTTTTGGAATGTGCGGTTTTGTGTGTATTGGGCCGTTCTTAGTCTGTATCTTTTCAGTCTTGCCTCTTTGGCTAGTCTTTTCTGGTGTAACTCTTCGACTACAGTTGCGATGCCTTTTTGCGTTATCTTGTATTTGTTATAAAGTCCTACTCGTGGTCTGTCCGTGTGTGGTGTATTTCTAAGCAGTACTTCATCTGTCTGTAGTTTGGAGATCTGCCTTTGTAATCTTCTCTCCCAGTTGGGTTTCTCTTCCCTATTATTGCTCGGGTTCCTATCTTGTGTTGTGAAGCTTTGTGCTACCATTTTCGCCCCTGCGTAAATTGGGTTGTTGAGTTCTAGGAGGGTGTTCGTTTCTATGTGCTGTAAGAGGCAGTTGACCTTTCCGGTCACTTCTCCAACTTTCTTTCTGCCTTTGTCTCTTAGGGAGGGGAGTGTTGTTTTCTCTCCTCGCATGATCTCTTTCAAAGCTTATATTTTGGTTTTCTCTTCTTCCGTTGGTGCCTCGTCATGACCCTCTGGTGCATAGTTTACTGTGGGGGTCTCATGGGGATTATTCTATTTTTGTTATTGGTACTAGTTGTGCTGGGGGGCATTCTTCAGATGTGTCAACTGAATCTCTCTCTTCATTAATGCGAATCTCTAGTAGTTCAGTCTCAGACAGCCATTTCTTCTTTTGAATTTGCTTTACTTGGTCAGCATGGCGTTGGTTCGATACTTCCACAGCAGATTTTTCCCTCCATATTTGGAGCATACGCTCTCCATAAGATCGCACCGAAGGCTTGCTTTTAAAGTAACAATACATAACTAGTCTATTCTCTTCCCTTGTCTATCTCTTTCTCTTGTTCTTTATAGCAGTCACCCTGTGAGGACTGCGCTTTCCCTTGGTGTCATTAGTGGTATACGAGTTTTGGCAAACAGTAGCTGTGTGACGACTGTGTCCCTCCTGAAGGCCATTAAGGGTACACGAGCTGAGGTTTTGGCCAGCAGTCACAGGATGACGACCGGGTCCCTCTTGGTGGCTAACAAGGGAACACCTGCCGGTTACGACACACAGATCTTGGATCTGTGCCCCGTTTTTTGCGGTAAAATGGTTTAGTTGTGCTGTCATGATTGGGGTTTTTGGTTCTTTCAAGGTAGCACCGGACCTTGGTGGGTTGGTTAAAACTGATGTGAGTCTGAGGTAACCTAAGAGACCCACCGGCCCTTTTGGTTCTTTTAAGGTAGCGCCAGACCTTGGTGGGTTCATTGAGACCGATGTGCACTGTGATAACCAAAGAGCCCCACCAGCTCCTACCACCCAGGGTATGGCCTCACAAGGACAAGCCATTCGGGTTTGCAGAGATATCTGTTTAGTGATATGGCATTTACCTGCTTGTTGAACTAAAGAAAAAAGCACTAAGCCTTGTTCTTGGAGTGGGGGTTACATGCATTGAAAATCATATGTCTCCCTTAAATGTTTTAAGTCTTGACTTAGTATAAGTTTCGGTATGCGTTGTTTTTTCTTCCACAGCCAATTTATACTATACTATACGCGAGGGGGGGTGCCAGTGGGGAGGGGAAAGTTCATTCACACACATATATATACTCGCCCCTCACATGAAAGAAAAGGAATCGCTTTTCTATACTTCTATGGGACAACTAATTTTAAATTATAAATAATAAATTATAAATATAGTAATTTTAAATTTAATTTTGATTCCACTTACCCACGTGCAGGTCCAAAAAACAACTTTTATTATTATTATTATTATTATTATTATTATTAATATTATTATTATTATTATCATTATTATTATTATTATTATTATTATTAGTGCTGTTACTAATAATGCTAATAAGAATAATTTTGATGAAAGGAGAAGAAGAAGGAGGAGGAGAAACCGAGAAGGAAGTGTGCATTTCTCTAATTCTTCAAGTAAAAGCTGAAAAGATTTTCTAATATACTCATTCATCTTCTCAGACATTTCAAAAATGGCAGCGACTGATGATGTAAAAGTTGAATAATGCAGAATATAACAAATAATAGGTCAAAGAATTTACTTCATGAGCAAAAATATGGTTGTAAGTATTATTTTTGCATTTTTATTTTGAAAATGTCCAAGTTACGTAACTTTTAGCGGTGAAGAAGAAAACAAAGTGTGTGTCTTCACGAATTTGTAATATATATATATATATATATTTTAACTGCTTCTTAGTAGTGTAATAAGTTCAGTTATTCGCCGTAGATATCATGTTTCTATGGGTCAACACTTTAATGGTATTTGGCAATTGAATCATTTTTGACTTGAAAAGAAGAAATTAACTCCTTTGATCTCAGTTGAGATCAAAAACAGTTTTTGGTGAGATTTTTTCCTTTCGAAACAAAAAAAAAACAAGAATTAAAAGAAATAGTTTCTTTGATTTTGACTTTGAAATGATGAAAGAATGAATATGAATTACTGGAAACATCAGTTATAGATAAAGAAAATGGTGACGCGATTTTTCATTTTTGGGGGAGTATTTGACCTTTACAGATTTTGTCTGATTTAGAAACTTTATTACGTCAGCTAACCCCTCGTTGACAAGATAATGCAGAATCTTCGTTCTTTTAAATGCGTTTTAACACTTTTTGACCATGAATTCTGGTATTCACTTGTTGCACAAATGAGGTAGGTTCTTAGTTCTTCTAAAAGTATTAACCAGTTTCTGACTATGAAGTTTGGCATTCACTTGTTGCACAAACGATGGGGTTTCTTAGTTCTTTTCAAAGTGTTCACCACCTTTCTGAACATTAAATGTATATAACATGTAAGTAACATATTCGTTGCCTGAATGACATATTCTTAGTTTTTCGAAAACCTTCCACCACTTGATGATTTTCCGACCATAAATTGCCGTTCACTTGTTACTCCAATCAGGAAAATTAGGAGAGTCATGTAAATCCATTTGTATCTATATGTCTACCGGTTCACACAATATGCGAAAGGATGCTTGATGGATTTCGATAACATTTTAAAGAATGATGGACGATGGACAATAGGAAAGAGGGATACATTTTGGGGGGTAAACCTGGAATTTTTTGACGGTTACATCCCAGTCACTATAGCTATATATCCAAAAAAATAATCCGTGTGCATTTGTTGTGTGTAAAGTTTTTAAATCTACTTCCTAGAAGCGTATTATTGTTGTATACATCAATTTTGTAAATTGACTCTTTCATGGGATTGGGCATATTGTTGAAAAGTGGGCCATTGCTTGGGGAACAATCGAAAAATGCTAACAGTTATCTCCCCAGCATCTTATCAGTATAGAATTGCAAAAAAAGAATGACTGAATGCAGCAATCAAGTAAAAAGAAAAGGCGAGAAGGTATACTTGTGGAACACTTTCTAGAGTATATTAGTGAAATTGGAAAATACAACCAGCAAATTAAAACTGAATGCAAATAAATAAAAAAATAGAACGTGCTACTTTAGACATACGGCTAACAACAAGAATAAAGCAAGTGAATTAAAGAATACAGTAAGCAAATCAATACCTACATGAATTCTAGAAAGCACTTAACTACACGAATGTGGAAGAATAAATGTCTGCTATACTCATCATTAGCTCAGACGGATAGCATTTAGCAAAGACATTACATTTCACAGAATTAAAATTTTTGATTATGTTTGTAAAAGCAGAGGTGCACTTAGCCGAGCGAATTATGCAACAGAAAATAGATCCAACTGAGTAAAGTTGAAATATCAGCCGATAAAAAGTTCTGTTTACTTCACTGTAATGTCCTTGAAATAAACATGAATCCATATCTCCACCTTCCTATTGATAAAACAGTGTGGCCTGAAGTAAGTATAGCTACCTTTGGTACATGTCGCCTATAAGTTTGATTCATTTATCAGAAACTGACTATGTAAATAATGAGTAATGTGATGTGTGAATTCCAAAGGGGACGTTTGAAGACATAACCAATGTAAACACACTGTTTACTCTACTTCTCACTCACAACGACAAAATTCTAAGCAGTTAAAATAGAAGAGAAGTGTGACGATTGATTTGAACACTTCCCACGATTCCCCACGACTAAAATATTCAAGAAAAAAATACGTTTTTTACAAATCCAGTTTGAATTCAAAACGGAGGATTTGGTACAGAGATTAACGTGATCTGTTTTGGAAAGCAACATATTAGAAGATTTTTTCATGTTAAAGACATAATCCAAAAATATTCCTTGAATACAGGCACAGAAAGGAATTTCAATTACTCGGTCCTGTAATAATCATGTTCCATACGACGATAACCATACCTGACCACATTGTGTACATATCTTTTCGTAGTCAACACTCAGACACCACATAACTAAATTATGACCATTATCAATGGGAACTAAATAAAAATAATCCACTTACAGCTATAGTACCGGGAAGACAACTAAAGATTTTTGTTTTCACAACAAAATTCATTACCATTTTCCTTAAACCACGAATCAGCCTTCAGCAAAATTTCATTGATATTCACTTTATTGTGTGGATAAATAGGAAAAATACACAAAAGGCAAACAAAAAGCAGAATGCTTCAAGTTAGAACTAAATTCAAATCCAAAGATTTCGTATGGAGATGGACCAAATGTATTTTCACAAGCAAAATATGATATGAATATTTAATGTTAAAAAATGTCTTGATATATTCTTGAAACACACAGACGGTGAAATATTTGCTATGCTTCGTCTGTATCTATATATTTTGCCCAACACCACGATGACAACTCCTCGAAATAACTAAGAAATATCGTAATTATCACGAGATTAAAATGATACCTGGTATTGCCCTGGCTAAAGAGATACTGTAAATGAGACAGAATTGTTATTACTAAGGATATATTAGAGATATTAGAACACTGTTGGGTTCCTTGTGAGGAATGCATCAGGTACTGGGATGATTTAAATGTAAAAGATAGCCATCTCACTTCTCATTTGCCAAAGATTTTTTTAATGTCAGAAATAAAATAAAACATATAATATATTTTTCATAATTAGATAGAAACTAGACAGACATACACACAAATATCTCTCTCTCTCTCTCTCTCTCTCTATATATATATATATATATATATATATATATATATATATATATATATATATATATATATATATATATATATATATGGATTTGTCTATTGAATTTGCTTACAAGGAAAGAAATAATCGAAATGATAAGTATCAAATGAACACAGAAAGTAAATTTGGCAATATATTAAAATTATTTTACTCACAGTGATAGAAACAATGATTCAGTCTACAGAAAAAAAAAACAAATCCAAAAATTTTAAGGCAGGTAATGATTATTCAATCAATAATATCATATTCAGTGTCCGAGACCGTATAGGAAATTACATGATAAAATATTTTTCGAAAGATTATATGAGACAGACACAGAGGACAGACAAAAAGAGAGGGGGGAGAGAGAGAACTAATGTGTGTGTGTGTGTGTGTGTTTTTGTTGATATGTGAGAAAGAGAGAGGTATTCAAATTGAGCGAGAAAAGTGGAATAAATATCTAACCCAATGCAACTATACATATGATTAAATAAGCATGAACCCGTTCAAACTATATTTTTTTTAATCATATTTATATCTACTGCGCAATTAGGTAGGTCTGTTATTCAGACGGTTAACCCAGCTAAAAATTGAAGAGACTATGTTGACATTTTTTGTTGATGTCTTTTAAATAGGTCACAATAGATCGTAAAAAAACGTTTATCGAAGATAAAGAAAATTTAACAAAGAATGAATAGGGTCTCCGAGAAAAAAAGAAGAAAAAATCTCAAGAGAAAACTGCTTTGGTCCCAATAATTGAAGACAGGTTCTCTTCTGTTGCCAGCAAGGTGTGAATTCAACAACAGCCCAGATGTATCAACCACAGGACTTATCAGCCAAGAGATCTCTCCAGCAAAAATATTTCAGATAACACAAAGAAAGTCTGGCTAGGCAGAAAAATCATTCCAGTTAAATTTAAAAAAAAACTCAAACAATAATTTCCCTGCGTGAATAAGACGACCATCCCAACTTTCATTCAACCGATACAATGCAGATGGCTGACAGGGTGTCTATCAAAGGTGTGTTGACAATTTTAAGTAATACGAATTTTTTCAGATGAATAAAAAGAAAATTGAAAGGGATTTAAAAAATCTGAAAAAATTTGTAACAGAGACAAGAAAGAGTTTGAAAAAGTAGAAAAAAAGAGTTGATACAGCTTATTCAGACGAGAATAAATATGTTAGTCTTGAATCAACAGAATAATGCAAAGATAAATAAGTGATCCTTCTACTTCAGAAGTGAAAAAGGCACTCGAATCTTAATGGTGGCAAGGGCCTATGTAATCAATAAATTCCTGGAGCTTATAATTAATGGAGAAACAAGGTAATACTTCAAAACTATCAAAGACTTTTTTTGGTAAAAAAAACAGTTACCCCCTGCTGTAGATTTAAATTGATTCCTACTTACCCCCAGGCATACTCTCACAGGAAATGACATCTAAATTCACTGAATATATTTTGAAATACACTATGAACTCACTGAGATATTTTGAAAATATTCAGTAGAATGGACAAAGAGCCACAAAGTGAGAGATGATTGTCCATCGATCAACTCAAAAACGAAATCATTTTTTTATCAATGTAAAACTCTTGCACAAAATGTTAGTGAAATTATTTGAGAACTTTTCGAGATACTGTATGGGTGCTGAATATTAGCTCTGGCCAAAGGGAGATAATCATGCATTGATCAGTTTCAAAATCTCCTGGCTTCTTTTGTTGCCTATTGCTCATCCTCGAACGAAATTTCGAAGGAATCAAGACGATTGACGACTCCATCACAAAATTTTATCTAAGAACCTTTAAAGATATGATGTGGACACAAAAGATAGGCACGAGTGGATAGATATGACTCTTATAAATTTGTTGTTGAAAGTTATCAGCGAAATATTCAGAAATTGTTTCCTGCTATCAAGCTTTCACACAAGAATGAAGTCGACTGATGTCGGTGTTCAAAAAGTCAAAAGTAAAACTTTCAATAACAGCGTCAAAGCTCAAGGTATCAAATGTTGAAAGACCCTCGGGTATTGATATCGGGTCATTAACCATCTCTCTCTCTCTCTCTCTCTCTCTCTCTCTCTCTCTCTCTCTCTCTCTCTCTCTCTGGTTATGTATATACACACACACTGACACACACGCAAACACATGCACATACATACATATAGAGAGAGCGATATATATATATATATATATGTGTGTGTGTGTGTGTGTGTGTGCGTGTGTGTGTGTGTGTGTTTCTGATAAATTAGACTATGGTAAGACGAAATAGTGCAAAGCAAACAAGCAATTACCAACAATTTATATTCCTGGACTGAACAAATTTGGACAATGGCTAATTTCTAGGAGGTTTGGATCGTGGATCATAAAGAATATTTGGGTCGATGAGACACCTAGTGAGGATGTCTGCTGCCTCTAAGAAACTAGCCCTGAAAACGAGCACTAATCGCTGTTTCATCGTTTCATTTGCAAAAGGGGAAAAGTATGCAGTTGTATTTACCACAAGTTGCACCTTCAGATTAGCCTATATTCTGGCGTTTACAGAATTTGTTCAATTTAACAAAGGTGCATGCAGGGTAGACAAGTGAGTATCCCAAGAGGAGAAAATGTTCTCACAGTATTATGATAACATAACATGAGTAAAACAGAGGGAAACACTGAAAAAAATTCAATGAATTCCAGAAAACAATTGGAGTGACACGAATATTATTTTGAAGATGTTTTCTTAATGCTCAGTATTCAAAGCTTTTAGTCTTTTTAGATTATATATATATATATATATATATATATATATATATATATATATATATATATATAGATATATATATATATATATATATATATAGAGAGAGAGAGAGAAATAGATAGATAGATAGATAGATAGATAGATAGATAGATGTAGATAGATAGATAGATAAAGAAGGGGGATAGATATAGATTACTTTAGTGTTCGAAGCTGTAAAACTTTCTAAACGGTACATATATATATATATATATATATATATATATATATATATATATATATATATATATATATATATATATATATGTATATATATATATATATATATATATATATATATATATATATGTATGTATGTATGTATGTAGAGAGAGAGACAGAGACAGAGAGAGAGAGATGGATTGATAGATAAATATAGATATAGATATATACTCGCCAGAGAGATGAGGGAAATGAATCTTTCACAATACAATGAAGATAATCACGTTCCATATTTGTCAACCCAATCTTAATGAATGCTTGATCTGTTCTGTATCTGATCACAAGTCTGTTAATATAAATCTATCTATCTATCTATCGTCTCAACACAAACAGCCCCACCCCGTATATATGTGTGTGAGAGAGAGAGAGAGAGAGAGAGAGAGAAAGAGAGAGATAGAGATAGATAGATATATAGAGAGAGCGTGGTTGATTTTTTTATCTTATGCCGTATGACCATCACCGAAACCTGTTATTGATATTCCTATAATGGTTCTATAATGAATGATTTTCCAAGTTCTTCTTTCCCAGAAGATGATAGATGAGGCCTAGGTACATTTCACCGTCGCCAGTTTAGCGTTGAAATGATTGAATGAGGCCATATTTCGGGAATATTCTCAAATACACATACTTTCATTTTCACATAAGCACGAGAAGAGAAATTCTCCCATCATTATCATCATCATGATCAGTCTTTTATCGTCGTTTTTTTTACGTAAACATTCCCCCAGAATTCACCCCTTCTCTATCGTGTGAGCTGTAAATCCGATATTTTCTGAAAAAGCCCAGTTCGTCTCGCCATCAAATATACTGCCACCTCAGGTTCGAATTAGATCTCTTCGGATCCATCTTGTGATGAATGGGTATCTGCCTTTCTTGCAACATTGTACACACACATACACACACACACATACATACATACATACATACATATGTATATATATATATATATATATATATATATATATATATATATGTATATACATATATATATATATATATATACACAAAAATATACGTGAGTGTGTGTGTTAGTGTTTGCGTGTGTGTGTGTTAGTGTTTGCGTGTGTGTGTGTGTAGCCGTATGTTAGGACAAAGCATTTACTTACAGATTTCCAAAACTAATCCTCTTTTCTAAAGACATTGAAACATTTCAGTGACTACTGATTCATTTAAGAGACTATGATCTGAAAATGATAGTGAAATTATTTTGAAGGGGACAAACAGGTCAAATAAATGGATAGAAAGATAAAAAGATACACCTAATCGTGTAAGTGATCCAAACACTATTTATTCTTCCAATGATCCAATAAATTTTTTTTGATATAGATACGTAGACAATTACTGATGTGAGTGCGTATATGTATGTGTCCATATCAATGATTGGATGTAATATATGTTATAGTAAAAATATCAAGATGATATCAGTGTATTTGTGAGTATTACCATATTAAAATAGACCCTGAAAGACACGCATACACCCACTTACATTTACAACTGTACTCTAAACCAACTGAACACTTACTGTTAAAAGTTGAATGTATCGAGCACTCAACGAAATAAATCCATCACATACGAGACATTGCTTTACGTTATATTATGCTATATTGCAAACCTGATTTTTACTATATATATATATATATATATATATATATATATATATATATATATATATATATATATCGTAGAAAATGTACATCTCAAATTGCTTTGTAAACAGTCTGAGATTGAAACCGACACAACAGATTCGATATCCACGTGGATGAACAAGACACAAAAAAGTAGTCACCTCGATGGATATATTTACAGAACTTCGTTGTTGAATACTCATTTTAGGTAACCTATGTTACTGTTGATGTCAAAACTTTTAAAAGTCATTTCTTGGGACGAGTCTTTCCCTGGGGCTGTGAGACTTTTTGCTTTTCAGTGTCACGCTACCAAAACATTCTTGATTTAACATGATCTCACAATAATACCTTTGCCAATTATAGTTGCACCCATTTTCTCGGAGTATCAAGAGTAATAGTTGTAATATCCAACGATTGTCTTTCTTGCTTGCCACATAGCCAGTCCCTTGCTATTTAAGCTTGCATATGGCTTCTCATGTATGGCATATATTTTGGCCTTATGTTATGTGCAGCCTTCAGATATTTTCATGTAATGTTTGGCATGATGCTTCTCTTTGTTCGATGACAGTTGTTTTTTTTTGATTGAGAGCCAATTTTCCGGTTTAGTTCCATTTTTCATCCCCTTAGTGGACTATTTGGAGATTGCGCTGGCTGTAAAACTCTCCATTTTAGGCAGTCTGAGGTTAAGTGGTCTGTGGCAAGCTGTTAATTCCCGACTTTGACGTCTAATGGATCTTTACAGGGGAATGTTTTTTCCGTTTTTACTTTGAAGATTATCGATTCTGCTGCTGGGATGCGAGTTTACTGAGTGCACTGATTGTCAAGAAATCCTCATTCTGGCCTGGAAAACGTTGGGTGAAATATCTTCTGGTCCAGCCCAAAATAATGCAATGTTTCCCTGGACAAAACACTTTGATAAATCTACCCTACGACTGGAATTGATTTGGGTATCTTAGTCCACTTGTCGGAGCACTGGGTCTTCCACTATGCTGGGGTTGGGAGCTGATGCTTTGCTTATAAAAGTATGTCCAGCCCACTTTTTTTTAGCTATGTACTCTTTTCGGTAAAGAAATACAGTACTTCTTCCTAAAGAAAAACAAAAACATCTCAATTAAGATATATCCATGATTCGTCCACTGAAATACATGAGTAGTTTTGCTGGCTCGAGTTCGTGGGTTGATACAATTTTGGATCTCCTGTAGATGGTATCGACTCTAATGATGGTCATTTTCTTGGTTCGTAAGTCGTAACACCGGACTCTTCCAATCTTACAAGGTGTGTTCTATTCCTGGTATACAGATTAAGTATTTGTTTCTGAAAAAAATCAGAGACCATCTGAATCCATACTTTTTCCCCTGACCATTTTTAGACCGATGCTTTTTCCTGGTAAACAAATGCAGTATCTGTTTCCAGTGTTATGTATAGGTGCCCATCGTCAAACAATGCAACGATGGCAATTGCACCAGCCTCCAATTGAAAAGAAAATCTTTTTATCCTGCATCTTGAGAGTGTGTGAGTATAACTTAAATAAAACATATCTGGGTACTTTCCATCGGTTGCATCTGGATTTGATAGGATCAGGTCGATTAACTATACAATCACTATGCAGAAATAAGCCCTTTATTTCAGTCCTAATGATATCACTAAGATGTCTTAATGAATCTCTATGTAATTTTGTTGAACGATGGAAAATGGGGTAATTAAAGAGTGTTTCCATTTTGAGACAGATTCCAAGGAAAAACCTCCCCAGCTTTGTAACTATATGTACACAGAAGAAGTTCTCATCTAGTTTTAGTAATATTTTGTTGGAGGTTGGGCCGGGTTCTGAGGAAGATGTGTTTTCCATTTTGGGAGATATCTGAAAATTCTTGATGGTCACATCATGTGCATCAATTACACAGAACAATATATCCGAATGCCTACGCTAAGGAAAGTTTGTTTACATTTTCAGGGTGGATTCAGGAATTAGTTACATCCGCTGCAGAGGACATATTGTATCAGCAAACAATGGAATGGTTCCCGGGATAGGGGAGCCCAAGGATATTGATACTTTGGAATGCCAAATTGAATTCTCTCTTTCGGCATTGTTCAAAGGCAAGTAGAGAAGAAGAAGGAAAGGAGGAGTGAGAATGAAAAAGAAAGTAATAAAGGTAGGAGATTAGGGGAAGAAAATTCAAGAAGCAAAAAAGATGATTTAAAATAGTTCGTATGATTGATGCTGTCTGACCAAAGAGCAATGACAGCATTGCCTTCTTATTGTTTAACAGGCTCCCTCAATTGGCAAGTGCCTGTTAAGTCAAGGGGTGGTTTTTTTTTGTCAAGTGTTAATATGGTTTTAATATTGATGATATTTTCATAGGTATGTAATCAAAAATCAAATAGAATGGATGACATTTTCAAATAACTGAGAAATCTGCAGTTGTTGTCAGATGTGATCAAAATGTAATTATCAATCTCAGTCTCCCTATGTTAATATACATATATATATATATATCTAGATTTGCTCATTCACGCACACACACACACACACACAAACACACACACAAACACACACACACACACACACATATATATATATATATATATATATATATATATATATATATATATATATATATATATATACTACATGAAATGGGTTTACGTCTCCCATTCCCAGTAAATCTCATTTTAAGTATTTCCATCTACTTAACTATCTGTATCTCTAAGACATCAGAGTTACCCAAATTGAAATTACCAAATGCTTCATGTCACATTGACATTGCAAAACTAAATAATTGACACTCACTCAAACAAATTGATTAAGATATATTTTACAGTTCGAAATTTGGAAAATTAAAACATTTATTTATCTCCTCTCCATGGTACCTTTGTTTGGATTTATTTTTATTCATCTTTTATTCAGTGTGGTTTTTACCTGGATATATCTAAGAAATTATTACTGCGTGTCCCTCATTGCACTGACTCTAAAAGAGTTAGAAGAAAATTGATTGAAGCTGCTATAAATAAAACTGTTGTATTGTGAGTTGTGTGAGCGACTTCCTGTCGTTGAATGCGGTGTGTTCTCCTTGTATTGTCTTCGGTTATCAGATTTTTGTAGGATTTACTGACGTTGTCGTTACTTCCCGGAATTATCAATTCACACATATAGTAGAAATGGATCTCGGACACTAATATTTTCTCTTTGAAAGCATTTGTTCGAAAGTTTACATATAGTTTGAGGTGTTTGATGTTAACTTGGCGATGGCAACCGAGATTAAAGACAGTGAGAGACAGAATAACAATCACAAAGCACAGATTTATGCCTGCACTGTTCTCAGACAAAACTGAATTAAAATCAGTCCCTATAAATCTCTCATGCAGGGGAGATACCTACCGAAGAATCCATTGATCCGGTTTAAAATTCAAACAATTCTTTTCAAGCCCACGGACCACTTCTCCACAAAATGTTAATGATATCTGCCCAGATTTTTCACTTCTATTGTTGGCACAAACATGGTTGAATACATGGAAGTCTTAAAGAAAATATCTCTCAATCGAGAAAAGTAGACCCTTTGTCTGCTTTAAAATTGAATCAATCATTCGTCGATGAATCATTCAGGAAACTATATTGTACATTTTGATTCATCGTGCAAACAAACATGTATGGTGCATTGATGAAAAATCCGTAGATCAACACCCGAGCTCAAGCAATTTCTCAAGAGAATTAACTAAGAGAATTTAGAGATATGGCGTGGACAGACATACAACCGGACAAACAGATAGACAGACAGAAAGACAGACGGATAAACAGTGGTGAATGTATGTCTCTTAAAACTACTTGGATTGTGAACCAATTCCGGATCGTTGCAAAATTAAACTCGTTTGTTGTTCAGGATTATACTCAATAAGGGACGATAAATTGAACAAACAACATCCCAATAAGATTATAAGTTTGTTTTTTTCTAAATTAATTTGAAATCTAATATCTTGCTATTCTGATAACCACGTATACAATTTTATTTACGATATTCCCCAAAAAGATAACACACTACTGCTAGCCATTGATCGTATGTTAACAAATCTAACAAAATCTTATCACTTATTTCTGCTAAAAATGATATCATGATTCCTGCCTTGGGTCTTAGTTTAAACTGTTTATTCCCTGAAAATTATAATGTTTTTCTTTATAAAAGAAAATGTTCATCGTTGCCTGAAAATTGGATATTACGTGTTCTTTTTAGTCTCATGGATTTGTAATGGACAACAAAGCCATATTTAAATGAATAAGACTACTGCTATTTCAAGGATTTGCAATACTAACCTGAAACATTGTCTTTATCATTCAATTGACTGAATGAACTTTTACGCCTAACTGCACTAGGAAAATTCTAAATATTCTTCACATCTTATTTCTAAAAAAACTGTTCAGTCATTAATCCTCGCCATAAATTTCAGCTTTTTTCATTTTATGGTCGTGTCTTTAAATAACCTTTTCTGAGGAATTTATTTTGTGGCATTATTTATAAAATTCTATTAAATATCGCCCTGAGCCAAAGACTGACTAATTAGAACTGTAGAGATTATATTTTTTTCTCTTCGTGGCTGATTTGAATACAAAAAGGCGAATAAATTGAATTCCAAATTTTGAAAAAACTGATATCCTTCAATAAAACGGGATGGTACTGGTATAAGGTATAAGTGTAGAGAAAGAAAATATTTCTCTATGATAACACTTTATGATGAATGTGATCTCGATCCGTCATTAAATCATCATTGATAATGCCATTTGAATTGAGAACTTTTAGACACATGTTTCTGGTAGAATATGATAGTCTTTGTTATATCAAGACGTTATTGGTATGAGGAATAAATGTAGTTATAACAATTTTTTATGATATCACTCGATGAGAAGTTTGACCTCGTGATAATTTCTGAGAATCTCTAATGAACACTGTATCTAAGTAAAAACGTATTCATAGAATGAATACTCCAGCCAGCGCATTTCACTGGTAACCAAAGATAAATCAGTCTATATATACTTACGATAAACGGTGAAGTAACTTTGAAAACTATTGACCCGACTCAAATTCTAATCAATTCTTCTGTAAGCGATGACACACCCTTAAAGGAGATATAAATTCACGAAAAACTCATGTTTAGTTTCCAATACTCCATATATATATATATATATATATATATATATATATATATATAGACATATAGATAGATAGATAGATAGATAGATAGATAGATGGATGGAGATAGATGTGAGAGAGTGTGTGTGTGTGTGTATCCATTATGAAACCACAAAGACTTTTTTTTAAATCAGATATATGGCCCAATAAATTTGTACATGTTTAGAAGAAACAATGTTCATCGTCAAAGATACGCCGCCTCCCCCTAAATACCACCAATGATAATAATAATGATGATGATGATGATGATGATGATGATGATGATGATGATAGATAACAAATTTAAACCAAATATTATGACTTTCAATATCATTCTCTGGAAATGTAGGCAATAAGCTACTGAGGGATCGATTAAATTTTATGGTGGATCCTTATAATTTGATTTTGATCCAGATGTATTTGATTATCGTACAGAGACAAATATTAGAATCAACATTTATTCAAAAGGATAGATTTAAATTTCAAGGCAGGTAACTTGGTACTTGTACATTAAAACTATTTTGCACCGTATGATTATTTAATTTTTAATCATTATCCAGTTAAAATTTGATCCCTCCTCGGTTCTTATTAGTTTACTTCAATTTTTTTCTGCAGTGTAGTCCATGATCCACAATATGAAATTTTTACCCCACAGTGTACAGCACATGTTCTCCTTCCGCGTTTTTCTCTTCTGCATTCTTCATAATCATTTATCGGCAAGACATTTTTTGTAATTCACATAAATCATTCTCAAACTCAGCAGAATGGAGCAGTATTGTTATATGCATTGTTGTTTTTTTAGCTCAATCTCGGTCAGATATTCCAGTCTGAATGACAGCTGAAAATTAAATGATGAAAAGATGCACACACCCTTTATTGAAATATATTGACATAAATCATACGCACAAAAATTTTCCATTTTCTTGATACCTTGAGCGACTTTCTGGGCAAGAATACTGGCCAAATTCAAACAATGAACATACCTGATAGAAACACTGGAGTAACTGATTTTTTTTTCCTTTTTCACTTGGCCTTTTCCTGGCCCTGTCTCACCCAACTTTCCAGTTATATTGTACTGATGATTGACTGATGTGTTCTTTGTCCAGTCAACTAAATTTGCGCTTTTAATCAATCAAAAGGCTTTATGTCAACATGGGTCTCCATAAAAAACAGAGATTGTAACCTACATTCATTTGATGCCATGAGCTCTTTAAGAAAGCATTCACCGTTTCTCATCCAAAACTATGACCCTTGACCAATTATCCTGTATCACGGGTCAATGTGGACCCCCCCCATCTAAAATGCGCTAATGTCGACAACAAGAACGAAACGAAAATCAGGGAAAACCCAAACCATTGAAAATACCAACATTCAGGTTTATTTATGGAATAATCATTTCTTTTTTGTTGGAAGATAATTCATACATCGAGTCTAACCCGAAAAAAGTATTATAGATTAATGTATTCAAATCAGTGTCATTTATGTTGTAAGAGTTAAAGTAGTCAGGTCGAAATATTGTTTGTAATTTGAAGCCAATTCAATATCTCACCTGATTGTGCTAGAAATCGACTTGTCATTTTGAACTGTCCTGTTTAATGACCTCCAATACTCTCCAATGACTTTAGAGGTCAATATCACATATCTTATCTCACAACTAAATATCTTGTGAATCTTGATGCCTGAGATCAGATCAATTGGACGCGTGGTTTGAGCTTAGCCGTGACATAGATACACAAGTGCAAAAACAAACTTCCCCAATATCGGTATGGATTTATGAGAGGTAAATATTGAGTTGATATCTTTTTATATCAATTAGAATCGCAATTTCAACGATCGTAAACACGACGTGCTGCGGAAGGTGGTAGGTGCACTATTACAAATAATGTGACTTGGTTGAATTCAAATTTGGTGACTCTCCAACGTGAATGTAAATAGTAGCAAACTTTAGAAAACAAATCTGAGCTCTCAACTTGATTTTGTAATTACTTTAATGTACAGCTATACTTTTTTTTATGTTTTTGATATTCATACTGTAAATATTTCATCCGCCATATGGTTTCATTGCAGTAGGTTATTTCAAAAAGCAATTTATTTAAACTGAAAAATGAATTATCGTTCTGCCTATCGGCAAGAGACTTGCATATTTCAATGGCTTTTTGGCAATGGGCAGGTGGTCAAAATTTCATACGTGTACAAACTTTCTCACACAGAGCAATTTATTCAAACCTATAGATACGTTATTCTGTGTCTTTAGCAAAAAACATGATTATTTTGATTGTTTTAGATGATGTTTACGTGCAGGGATGGTTGAAAAACATTACACATATGAACCAACTTTGCCAATAACGTAGTTTCATTCACTGTTTCATGGAAACTTCTTTCAGCAAAAGATATAAATCTACGGTGGCATGAAGTATTGTGAGTGAAATTGAGAATAACTTGATTTCTTTTAAATCGAAATAATTTGTTGCAAATACCTGCGTAGAATGAGACAAATTTCACTGGATCTCAACTGAGGTACGTCATAATCATCATCCTTTTCTTCATTTCATGTTAAGGGAAGATCTTCCAAAAAATTCACCAAACCTCTTGAAAGTGGGCACCACAGCACCGATATCTTCTGAACTGATCTGAATCATCACGCCATTTTTTGTCAGCGACAATTTCGCATACGATCTGTTCCTGGTTCTGAGTCCCGGTACCCCGTGACTGTCCGTCAATTTTACAGGTTATATGTTTCCTAATTGATTTTATAGCATCCTTGACTCCCGTTTCTTAGTTTGAGGATTCTTTATTGGGTTAGTTTTTATGATTCAAGACTCCATGGATCTATCTGGAGGATGTAGTGTCTCTTAAGGGCTGTATGCTCGAGCTTCTATCACACTAAATCTTCACGAACAATTAAACGAAATTTTGCATGAAGTCTCATGAGATTTATTAGAAACTTCCAGGAATTTTCCCTATTCTTGGAAGTTGAGCTTGTTTTCACCGAAGCTTGAGGGTTTTCATCACATTTCTTCTCCTGAGGATTCCATTGAGATTCGTAGTCTAAGTTAGATGTCATTAGGATTTATCTTCTCAAGGCATTCGTTTTCATTTTGTAGTGTTCTGTTTGCCGGCAACATATTCATTAGAACCATTTACTTAATCTATCCTTTTTTTATCATTTTTTTTATATTCAATTTGATTACATATTCTTTTCTGTGCACTTTCTTTTTTCTTTTTCATAAACATGACTTTTTTTATATATCTTATTACTTCAACTTGATGGTTTCATTTCATTTAACATATTCATACAAACAGGTACATAAATTTTTTTAAATACTCAATCCAATATTGTGTTGATATTTTTTCTCTAAAACTTTGCTTTAAATTTCTGTTCAGTCATTCTCTTCTGATGGATACCCTGTCAATTCTGTTTTTACTCTAAAAAAAATAACCGGGTTCTTTCTTGAGCCACAAAATGGAAAAAGCTCATATCATGATTCACATTCAAACTAACAATCAGTTTCAATTAAGTAGCGGTGATTGTGTCTTAAACTAAAAACTATGTCTTTATAAAAGATATCTAATTTTTAACAAACATTTTTTGAGAGAGCTTTTTCCATAATCAGTGATGCATATTAATCGAAATGATATTCGCGGTAAAGTGTGTATGAGGCTTTCTGATAAAGATATTGCCGATTATGCTGTTTTATCTGTTGGTGATACGATATCATTTGTTCCCTGGTATTTGATTTGTCGACCGGTAAAATGTGGCGTGATATAAAGATGGGATGCTAAGACAAGCTGTCTCACCTTCTCTCATGCTTGCGACGTGAGGATGGACATCTATTACAATAAAGGTTAGAGCAACATTATTTTGGTCGGATGTTTTCATGGTCAAAACCACGTATTTCGGACTTGTACTTGGAACATTGTGTTCACTTTGGTATACAACGTGAGTTAACGACAAAGTTTCTGAAATATAACAGGAAACTGCAACCCAAAACTTTTATTTTTTGTATATAAAGTTTGTAACAACGAAAAGCGGAGACAGGCATTGGTTAACCCTGCGTTTAATTGTCATTTATATGATTTATTGATTGAAATATCAGTTATTTTGCAATACAACTGGAAACTTTGAGGGATTGTTAAGGACCACAACGTCAATAATCTTTTTGAAAAAAAATAAAAAGCACCCCAGTATGACAGTAGGACTACAACTCTGCTGACTGTATGATAGATGAATAGATACACCTGTTCAATGATTCGCATTTGGTCAATTTGTCTCTCACATGACTATTTCCTTGATTCGACCAGACGCCATATATGCGTTCATCTGCGGCTTCTGTGGGACACCAATAAAAGAGGTTATAAAATCTGAGATTATATTTTCATTCAATTATTTCTGGAATCAGTTCAGTCATGCTTCCCATGGGGAAGATTCATCGATCAAACGATGTGTAGTATTGGATGGATAATTTCATAACTCTCTCTAGTCTTGATGGTTGCTTTGCACACTGTAAAGAAAAGAATATTATATGTGGAAGGGAACCTTCCTTATCACATCGGGTTGACAATAGTGTGTGCACATCTATGTCACCTTCATGCGATCAGGTGAGGTACTATTCTACTGCCTGAATCAATATTAAGCTTGTTTTTGATAGTCAGGCGGGTATCAACGCTATTTTGAGGACAATCAACGAGGAATTTTTAAGTTATATCCCGTTTAGATATTACAGGGGATATTTGAGAACATTATTCATAAGGAAATCCATCATATCATTTGGAGAGAATCTATTTTCATACGTTCACAATGGATCTATATCAATATTACTAATCCGGCTTCTGACTTTGCATTTATATACTTGTGTATATGTGCAACAACCACTGTAGAACTAAACGTCCCACTGACCTAAGTTTTGCATGATATCTCACGAGATATCAAGTTAAAGCATCTGCTATATGAAGTTAGCATAGGGTTTAATAACAGGTCACCAGAGATCATCTCAAAGTTGTTTTACAAGTCAAGTGAACTAATTTCTTGATGAATGGGGCTCTCTTCATGAACGGTAGAATGTCAAATTCGACCTGCAAGGTCACCGGAGGGCATTAGGATTTTAAATAGTTTCTGGCCGTTATGAACTGCATCGAATATTCTGAGAGGTGCATTAGTACATGGGATTGACTTGAACAAAAGAAAGATGACAGGATAGGTGATGCATATAATTATGTCTGAATGACTTCGAAGTTGATAATCTATGGCAATATAATCAATACCACTTATTATGACCGATTACATGATTTAGTTTTTATTCCGTTAATATATCTCATAAACTGGTAATTGCAACGCATAAAATCCAATACTGAGTTAGATATTTAGAATGGGCCGAAAGTTTATTTACCATAAGATCATTTTATAATGATCAACATCACAATCTTTTGATGTCCGTTGTTGAACTTGGACTTCCCCCACGATTCACCAGACCTTCCTATTATGGGCGTCACAGAGCCAATATTTTTTTTAAATTGTGCATTCCATCTTCCCATCTCGTATTTTGCCCGCCTTGGTTTTGCATACGATCCTCGGGAGTTCATGTTGTGAGTTGTGATGTCCATCGGATGTTGGTGATTTTGCAACATGACTGGCCAATTGCTGTTTGAGTTTTTCATGGAGTAAGTGATATCCGACTCTTGTTTTTTTACTGCAATATACTGTGCTGTCTTGTGAGATTGAGCGTAATACTCTCATTTGCATGCTACACGGTTCTCAGTTTGCAGGTCAGTCTCTATAGGACAATAAATTGGTTTTATTCTCTTCTCTCGAGGACGATTGGAGTATTTTGGTTCTTGAAGGTTGACCTTATTCTACCAAAGGTTTGCGATCCTAGAGTGGGTCATTTGAACGAGATTTGTATTGACAGGAAGCATCTTATTTTTTGAATTGAACTTCACGAATTGATTCAACCGTTTTTGAAAACGGTGAACAAATTACAAGTTACAACCCTTTTACCATATATGAATATTGCAGTAACTTAATCAACAGACGAAGCAAATGACAAACATCTAAATGCAGCCTCAAACTTCACACTAAGGAATCCTCACACCTGGGTAGGCGCACTGACAGAGACATGCAACAGAGATTACTGGGATACAAGACGTTTGAAAAAATACATGAATTTTGAAGTAATGAAAGCAAAACATTACTGAATGTTCAAGTATGACTTGGTTATAGTTACAATTCTTGTGTCTGGGTATATATGTATGGATGTAAATTTTTCTTCTTCCTTACTCTTTTTCTTTCTTTCTTTTTCTCTCTTTCCTTCGTTTTTACTTTCTTTCTCTCTTTCCTTGATCTTTGCTTTGTTCCTCCCTTCCTGTCTCTCTTCCTTCTCCAACTTGCTAAGTATATATATTCATGGGACTTAATGTAGTAAGAAGTGAAACCTTTTTTCATGGCTCAACGATATGAGAAAATGTAACGAAATTGCATAAATCAATCAGGTGCATCAGAAAAAACATGGATTGCATTCATGTGAGTGTATCATTCCATCCCATAAGGAAACTACCTAACTTTTTTCTCTCCCTTCCTCCATCCTATCTGCTTATCAAAACCACTTTAAATCAGCTAGTGTGTATATATATATATATATATATATATATATATATATATATATATATATATATATATATATATATATATGTGTGTGTCTGTGTGTGTGTGTGTGTGTCTTTGTGTGTGTGTGTGTGGTGTGTGTGTGTGTTTGCATGCGTTTTTTAGAAATCCTAATTGCCATGTATCTCACAGATTGACCTTTGGAGATGATCAACGATAATTCAATAAAACACCGATTATAATTATGAAGAATAATTTCGTTATAGTACATGAGTTTAGTGAAAATCTGTACACTTGATGATATGCTATAGCGTTGAAACATGGGACCAGTTGTAGCATGAAACATATATATATATATATATATATATATATATATATATATATATATATATATGTATATATATATGTGTGTGTGTGTGTGTGCGCGCGTTTGTGCATATATAGATATATTTCTGGTCACTAAAATTCTACTAAAAAGTAAACAGCGTAAAGATACAGGACGAATATCATGCAACTTATTTTGATGAGACATTGATTGAAACCAAACTAGAATAATCGGTCTGTTTGGCTTATTTTTCTTTCATTGAGATACTTAAATAACTGTTGTTCTAGGTACAACAGGATCGTCTGTTTCTCTCATCCCTTCTCCTATAAGCAAATAGATGGAGACATGTCCACTCAACATTTAATTTCCATTAAAATCACTGAGAATCTGATTTCATTAAGAACCTTTCTACAGCTTTCAAAAGGAATTGTAAATTCCCAAAAAGTGATTGTCTGATAGAGACAGTCATTGAGAATTAAAAGAGTCATCTAAATATTTCTCATATTTTTCTTTGATTTAAGACACATGATATCTGTTTTTTGAATATTTATACTCAATATATATATATATATATATATATATATATATATATATATATATATATATATATATATATATATATATATATATATTTTGGAACTCTTAAAAGTTTTCTAATGTAAATCGATGGTTATTGATTCTTTGCTTCACGCCATTTCGACTGAAGAAAAGTTTAAACGTGACTGCTGTCTTTTGCATAGATTATAGACTTACATAATAGGAATTCTGGCAACGTCGCTGCTCATTAGCCAATGAGAAAGGGTTGAATCGTAAAATTCGTGAATAATTCATTCTAGTATTTCTTTTCTCTATTATTCAAATTTATCAATTATTTTACCTTCAATTCCTTAACTGCGAAGTTACCTCGATAGACTCTAAAGTTTTTTTCTCCATCAATCAAGTAAAGCGAATAATTTTCTACGAAATAAAATAACGATGAGTCTGGTTAAATCCTATAAAAAAAATCAATAAAGTCTGCACGCTCATCGCATCAACTTGATTCTAGCGACGATAAATATTCCGCTTTGTTGTTGACTTTTCAAAAGGGAAAAATTGAAAAGAAAAATTTGCTGACGCATTAACTCGAATGTCTTGATGCAGTCAATTTTTTACAAGAAATTCCGCGGTAGATTATCAGACAGAAGAACATATTCACGAATCAAACTTTTTCCTTATTTTCGAGACCTTTATCCTAACGCTCAAAAGTGCCTGTAGCTGCTCGATTAGCCACTCAGAAAATGATTTCAGGGAGCTGAGTTTAATCCCAGTCCATTTTACATTTACTCTCATGGGAAAGGTAGCGATCTCTCTTTAAGTCATGGGTAAAATGCAGTATGAAGAGAGTGACATTGCTTCTGGATTTGTTGCCTCTGAGTCCATTTTTATATATCAGACAGACAGCACCATCATAACTCTAAAATCAAAGTTCAATAATCATGATCAATGAGTTTCCTGATATTTACATTAAAGAAAATTGGGTATTGTTTTTCATAATACAGTTTTGACTTTTTACAAGATTTTCCCCGTTTGTGGCTGGCTAAATTACTATTTCTCAGGTTAGAAAATAACTAGTGACCAATTTATATCAATTAGTTATTGATAAATGACTTCCTGACCTTCTGACTGTGTTATGTTTATTCTTTCCAACCCTAACCAATTCAACACATGGATTATCTGTGTGGACACCTTGAACTGCATCATTAGTTGGATATTAGATTGGTTAAAGCTGTCAACATAACGGGAAATTTGGATTTGTTTGAAGGAAAAATACCGAAAAAATCTAAGGAAATACAATATAAAATATTAGGGTTGGCCAATTCGTTGTTCATCTCTCCCAAAAAACGACTTACAAATCTGATACTACGAATGAAAAACCCACTGCTTTGCTAACAGTATACATAGGAATGTTAATCTAAATTCAGAGCTAAAAAAAAGCCCTCAATCTTTTCTTTCTCCACCCCTCCACACTCGAATACTGATCTCAAACTGTCTGAATCTCTTCAGAATGGACTGTGTGGATAGTTGACACACCAATAACAGTAGGAGCAGCAACAGCAGTATTACTAGTTGTTACCAACAACCAGCTAACACACCAATAGATTAGAACTCACATGGTACCAACCTATTTTGTTTTTGTGTATTCACATAATCCACTTCAGTTCTTACAGTTTGTTTTATGATAAAACAGACACATTGTAATTGATGTCATAGATTTTTAAAACCTCAAAAATGCATCAACCGAGGTACACACTTTATTATCTTCATTTTGCGTTAGTTTATCAATAGAACATTTCATACGCCTAATTATTATATCTTTGTACAGAAGGTGCCGTACGGACAAATTTCATTAAAAATTTGTTTCGTCTTTGATACATGAAATTATGGCTCTGTTCCATGTATCGTCATCCCACCCCCCAAAAGTAATATAAATGCTTGAAGTAGCTATGATATGCACGAAGATTGATTGATGAGATTGTTGCATCAGGTACAAAGACATTGGTTACACAGTTCTTACCAAATAACGTTCAGCGTTTTGAATGTTTACTCAACACAATTCATAACCGTTTGAGTTCTATTCCAGACGATTGAAACTCGACGATCTAAAATTATTGAGAAAAAGAACCTGATATTATTATTATCAAGCTGCAAATTTTGCATTTTCTCAATCAACGCATTTTAGGGCTGCTTCTATTTGTAATAGAAAAACAGAAATCAGAATATTTGTTTATTATTGGTATTTCAACAATTCATCAAGACTTATTGTTGTCGTTTGTGCATTTTATGAAGCAATTCTTCTCTCAGAGAAATTTTCTCTTTCGATCTACTTCTAATTCAATTCGTGATGGAAGAAATTTCTTTGCTCGAAAAGTTGACCTTTTCCTAAAATATCCATTCCGATAGCAATCAAAATGCAAACGTCAACTTATTTCTAGCAAATTCCCATGTATAAATTTGATTATACCAAGAACTTGAAATTTTGCTAACATTAAAGATATATCGGTAATTTTTCAAAAACTATAGTAGTTTCACTATTGATTATTTTCAGGGATCTTTTTATCTTTGGACAATCAGAATTACGCTACACCGTTCCGCTAAATTAAACTTTCTCAGTCATTTATATTTGGTTCCAAATGGTAAGAGCAGAATATGAATAATGTTCTCCACTGAATTTTCAAGAAGATGGAGCAATTTGTAATACCAAGGAATCAAAAATAAATATAGTTTAAAATTGGGTGGATTCGTCCGTAGCCTAGCAGTTAGCAGGATGGAAAACAAAATTGGCAAGCTAAATAAATACATCTGCGGAGACCATCTGCGTTCATTTCGAACCAATGCTCACGACAGAGGTATGGATCAATCTCCTTTACTATGGGTACAATAGCAAAACTCGAAAATCCAACGCTTGATCGAGCATCGTCTGAAACTAACTGGAATGAGTAAGACCCGGGTAATTGATCCCTAAAAGTACATTTCACATAGCTTTGGTGAACTTTAGACGGGCTTAGCAAGCTGGGAGTGAATTATAACAAGAAACTCCTTTAAATTAATCCCACAACGGCATCCTTGGTACAAGCAAATAGATAACTGACTGGTTGACAAACGTAACTAAAAAATATTAACATTTTGTTTTTACGTATGGATTATTTTTTACATTATGAAAGAAGTAGGAGTGAAAGATTTACTTATGTATTTACGTTTCTCTGAACTGAAGGACAAGCTAAATAAAAACACTTCGAGAGAGGTGGAACTATCGTGTGAGGTGTTTAGTGTTAGTCGAGGGAAGATACCAAAAAATAGCTCCGGGAACCATAAACATGTTCTCAATGATAGGAATTCATAGAAAGCTGTGGTAAACGAACCACAAAGAACACTTTTACCCCTTTTCAGAGACTTTAGGTCTTCAATAGACTGATTTAAACTTTATAAGCATGAATATTCGAAAATTTTTGAGGTGGGATTTAAATTGTGTTGGTTTTATGTTGAAACAACATTTGAATTCTGATGCTAAAATTATTCCCTCAAGAACAGAATATTTGTCGGTATCAGTAAAAAGGAAAAGATTGGAAAGGAAGAATAGATTAAGAAAAAAGATCAAAAAGGACGAAAAAAGACATAAGTGTTCAAAGGCGGCTTTATTGCCATTCCTTGTATGAGGCTTGGTGTGTCCCGATAGTCAACAACAGGAAGAAATGGAAAACCTTAATTACATCTCAGTGGAACTTCCTTCTGTTATGACCGAAAAGAGAGCATGGTATTTCACTTGAAATAGAATTCTATCCAGCAAACCTTTAAACCTTTCCCATTGCACATGGTCGGTGTTATTGATTTGAGGTCAGCCAAGGTTCTATTCACACTTGGCAGCAACTCCAAAAAATGGATAAATTTTCCAGATTCAATTGATTTTCTCAAGAGAATATCGTTGATTCGATCTCGAGAGAATTTCATTTCCACTCGTCAACATTTCTATTCGTATATATTTACATTTTGTGACGTACATAGGAGCAGTCAGCTAAATTAAATCAAGAGATCAAGCAAGTTCCTGCCATTTGTGATTTCGGTGATTTTCCACAAATCCTTCCAGAAAGGGCATCCACTCTATACTTCTCTTCAGCGATTGGTAGTTGGGCAACTGTCGCCCTTTAGCCCTGTGAGGCAATCAATGAATGAGAAAGCTATGATAACAGGGGAAAAATACAGCTTGGAAGTATAATATCTGTAAATGCACAGAGATACACTTGAGTACTATTACTCGCAGGTACATTCTGAAAGATATGGCTGGGGACATCAATTTAATTCGAAATTCATTAATATAAAATACAGATAGTATATAATTTCACACAGACACATATATGAATTAGTCCAATTAAGTCAATCTATCTATCTCTCTCTCTCTGTCTGTCTCTCTGTCTGTCTCTGTCTCTGTCTCTGTCTCTCTCTCTGTCTCTGTCTCTGTCTCTCTCTCTCTCTCTCTCTCTCTATATATATATATATATATATATATATATATATATATATAATGTGTACTTTAGAGAGTGAGACAGACTCGAGAGTGAAGTTTTTGGTGGTAAGGTTTATCAATCCTTATATGTCAATAGTCCATACATGTTTCGGGATTCTTCCCATCATCAGTGGTGTGTTATGTGTGTGTGTGTGTGTGTGTGTGTGTGTGTATGTGTGTGTGAGTTTATTTTCTATCAGTGAGTTTCTGTTTATTCTTTTATCTATGTACCTACCTGTCCATGTCAGTCTATTACTCATCTATCTATCTATCCTTCCATTTATGTACGTATCCGAATCCATACAAAGGTCTGTACTTATGTGAATGCGAACGTGAGTCTCCGTGTGTTTATCAAAATGAAAAGACAAAAACCTGTTACTAAATGCTTACATCTATTCGACCGAATTAAATTCTTAAATATACTTTCCCTGACTGATTTGAAAGACTTTTCTCCCTTTGTCGACTTTCATTCTGAGAAAATCGCATCAGGCTCGTTTCCTGATGTTGTCTGATCGATCCGACAAGATTCCGTAGGAGACTGAATTCAAATCATGAAATACTTTGGATTGTTCTACTCTTAACAGAGTTAGTTTCAGCGTAAGGAGACCCACTACGTCTTATCCACGTCAATGTATTATCGGCGTTCTCTTAGATGTGACTGAAATTTGCCAATGACACAATAGATGGTATTCTTTGCTTATCTTAGAAAACCTTAGACATCTAAATGTTAGAAGTAACTAATCAAACCCTTCTCTCTCTCTCTCACTCTATCAGAAAAAAATTTAGCAATCTGTCAAGTCAAGAATGAACTGACACTTTCTGCTTTGATAAATCATAGAAACAAGAGATACTACTCTATTAACAACATTTAATCATCATATCCCTTGAGAAATAAGTCATTATGATATAATTCTAGTTCATTTTTCTAATCAAGTAAAATCTGGAGTTTCAGTCAATATTTTCCAAACATAATACTTTGGTAATTATCAGATATTACGGCACAAGTAGACATATTTGTTTTGTTTTTTTGATAGTTAGCTGGTGCACTCAATATCTCCAACAATTATCAATGAAATCCAGTGACATTTTTGAAAAAGTTTTCATTCATTCTTCTTGACTTTATTTACACTACGAGATACGACTTTTCAGATGTAATAACGCATATACGATAATGGCAACGAGGGAAAAATCCTTTGGGTCTTCTCAACCGTAATTATCCCTGCAGAAACTAGCTGTCGCGTCCAAAATGTCAGCTGCGTGGTTTCTTCGATGTGTGCATATGACATTTGCACCAGAACCAATGCAATTTCTTGGAAAGCCCGTTCAGCTCAGATCTAGGTCCAGGAAAATCGGCCAAAATAAAAACACTACATTTGTGTAGAGGTGTGGACTGGTTCCATATTAAGAAAAAAGAGTCTGATTATGAATATGATTATTGTTTTATATGACCATGTCTCTCACTTGATGGAGCAAACAAATGGAACGTTGTCGAAAGATATCTTCATCTACAATGCTACATTTTCCATATTGCGTTTTACAGGAACGTTATGGGAAATTCGGTTGAAGTATTCTAAGATACTGAAATACACTTGGTGGCTTCAAAGGCCAGAAGCGAACTGCTATCCTCCCCAACTCGCTATTCTAAAATCTGTCTCTATATCTCCCTGAATGGCAACTCTTTCTATATCCCAATCTGTCTCTATGCTTTTTCTTGGTGTATGCACATACATGCTTCCACACATATCTGAGTGTCATTTTCATTATAATATACACATTCATACACATTTCATACTCTCTAGTCTCTTATCATCAATGTGAGTAATTATCATCATCAGTCTTTTAATGTCCGTTGTAGGACATAGACAGTCCCCAGGATCTGCCAGATTTCTATATCATAGGCGTCACGTAGCCAGTATTCTCTTAGTCTAGTTCATCTTTCCATATTGCAATCTGTCGGGCTCAGTTTAGCATGCAATATCGGTTGTCCGCCATCCTTCCAACATGACCTTCCCAGTGCCATTTAAGTTTCCCTAATAGATCCTATGATATTTGAGACTCCCCTTTTTTCCTGATATACTGTGCTGTCTTGTGGTCTCTCCATGTGGAGTTGAGCATGATTCTCTCAAGCGAGCATTACATGCTCCTCAGTTTGCTGGTCCATCTTTTGGTTAAATATGAGTACTACTTCTTAAACAATTTCCCTGGGATGCTTGACATCTGACTCTTTTCATCATCACATTGGAAGGGATGGAGACGGAACAACAACACACAGAACCATGTTATAGACAAACACATTTTTGACATACAATATCACTCTCAAATCACTGACCTTGTGCCTCACATACAATGATATAGTCAGTCAGCTAAGGGTTATAGTGGGCTGTTGGAATTAATCAAGGTTTAAAGGAATGTATTTGCTCGAAAATTATTGCAAACTTTTATCGTGGCATAATCTGGAATCCGTATTCCAATCGTTCAGTTTGAATGGTGTTTGGAGAGCATGCACTCTCTTAGTGCTTTCAAGTTCATTTTTTATGGAACATTTGATTAATACTGTTTGTCAAATAAAAGCCATTCTATGGATTCATCAATGGATAGTCACCAAACCTCATTTATTCAGGAAGAAGGCCAACAAAGATCAGACGCTCTACTTAACTGTTGCAATTACTCAAGAGTTACTAAAAAAGATATTTCATAATCTTAGCAAACAATGCAGAAGTAAAGCATCAAGCTAGAATTGAACCAAGGACTCATACTTTGTTGTCATCACAAGTGAAAAAAAACCAAAGTTCTCATTTGCTCTTTCTTCCAAAAACAAAATTCGACAAAGATTATGTATTGAACGAAGCTATTTGTTTCTTGAAATAAGAATCTGGTCCTTGAAGAGAATTCACAAGAAATGACCATCCCTAACACACCGATGATGTGATACAGCATAGATATGAATAAAAAATGGATGGAAATTAATCGAATTTTCCCACAACTTTATTTTGATAACTGGTACGATATTATTTGAATATTTGGGAAATTCATCGATATATTTTGTGTTGTGCAGCACAGAGATCAGGCTATATTCGAAAATGTAGGTGTATATTCTGTCTGAACTTTTTGAATCAAGAAATGTCTTGCTTGGACTTTTGTCTGCATTTTGGTCGATTTCTTCAACAGAACATTTTGCAAAGACGGACCCTTATCATAATCTAAAATGCAACCATCTATCAGTTGGAGATGATCTTACTCTACAGCAACGGAGACATGGTGTTCAAGAAATGAACAAAAACGAGGACTTAAATCCATTCAACACATTGCATAACGTCAATGATAGTAATTAGGAAGATGCAGAAAATAATAAGTGGTGTTCAAAATCAGATGTCCTAGGGTAATTGCTCATTGGATATTAGTCATTATTATCCACCGATTTATCCACCTACGGTTTTAAACTTTCTCTTATTGTGCTACTGATGACTTCATATTTGCACATTGATGGGTATATGGCATCAGGTTCGGGAAATGGAATCGATGTAATGTCATCCCTAATCAAATATACTTGCAATCTTGATACAGAAAAGGCATATTATATGGAGAATGGCCAGTATTGCTCAGGTAGAGAAGTAGCTATGAACAGAATGGTTGCCAATTATGGAATATTTGATAGAATAATATTATGGATTCCAAGTCAGGAATGAAGCCATTTTCTCTTATCGTGTACTGTCTGATCATTAATGTTTGTGCACTATAGGACATCTTTGATACAATATCCCTGGCTATAATGCATCATTTGGTGGGAAGAAGTGGGTATAAACTCGAAAAAACATCCTCAAATATATATTGAATACGAAGCTTCCAATTAGAAGTGAAAATTAAATCTTTGTGGATGACACAATAATATACACGGTATGTATTGTTTCTTTTTATATATCAATACCTCAAGTTACCTTATTGAAATGTGAGCACTTTTGTTGAATATCTACAACGGATAAAATCTGTTAGAGAATATATATATATATATATATGTATATATATATATATATATATATATATATATATATATATATATATATATATATTGTAACAGTTCGGGTGTTGTTTTATTCCCTTGCTTTATTTTTTTTCCTATCTTTCTGGCAGGAAATGCATTCCTAACAGGGAATACATTTATGTAGGGCTGATCATAGAGAAAAGGATGAGGAAAACTGAGAAAAAACAATGCATCACGATCAGTTAGAAATCATTTGGTACTTAAAGCTTGAAATATACTAGGGATATATGATAGAAGTCATTACTTTGGTAATGAAGAACACTGAAATTAATAAAGCAGACTTAAAATCCGAATAAAGCATCATGTAAGAAGATGAGTACACCTTTTTTTCACTAGTGTTTTTTTTTGATCGCGGATGATGATGATGATAATGATGATGATGATGATGATGATGATGATGATGATGATGATGATGATGATGATTCTCATGCCGGTCTTTCCCTAATGGTGGCGAAAAGAAGAAAGAAGAAAGGGAATGTTAGAAATTATTTACCAACAGGTATGATGTCAGAGGGGAATGTGTCGAGTCATTTGGAGAACTTTCTTTTAATGAATTCTCGAAATTTATGAAAAAATGGATTTATAAAGCATTTATTTTCAAAAACGTTCCCTCATGTGCGTCTATGCATATCTGTTTGATACTTTTCTCGGCTGTTTCATATTAGGTTGACATGATACTTAGTCAAAACTTTCCGGTTGAGCATCCAGAACATCTAAAGCTTCCATTTCCTCCACCCTAACTAACACAACTAGTAAAGCTACTACAGCTACTTCTACGACTACTACCACTACAACTGTTGCTACAACTACTACTACTCCTACTACTACTACGTTAAGATCTCTTTTGAAAGACTGACGAAATGTTGGTTGCACGAAGAGCTGACCTATTGTTCATCTTCTGATAAATAAGTCAAACCTGGCACACACATAGATTTAGACGTAGGATTAATCTTGATATAAAGTCATTGCATTGTAGCAGTTTGACGACCCCGGCACAGAAGATATTGGCTACCCCCAAGCTGCTGTGTCGATTTTCCGAGCACCCGAAATATTCACATATAAGGTAAAATTAGGAATATGATTCATTACAAAGGCAGTAATGAGTCGTAAGAAGCACAACAAAATGGTTGAGCTGTTTCTACATCTTATAGTGATTCCCTAATTAAACCATATCAGAAGTGAGTATAATTACGTATTAACGTGGTGCATGCAACTATGTTCAGAAAATGTACTGAAGCTCTTAACTATGCTGCTTATTCTAATTGGATAGACCAATGTAGTTGCTTTATGCTATTTGAACCATTCTGTAAATGCACCTATATCATTATGATTGTTCATCATGGAATGGCAATTCGACAAGGACCTTAGCATGGTACTGCAATGTTTAAATCATTGAATCATCTCGCAGTGAGCATGTACATTCTCCCTCACTGAAGCAAAGACATGTGCATTGATGCAGTCTTTTTGCACCTGCAGCTTTTTTTACAAACATTCTTACAGTCATAAGTGCTCGGCTCATGGTAGGATCTCAATGCTTGAGGCAAGGTGGCCTAATGTGAATCATGCATCCTCATTGGTTCACTAAAACTAGCAAGTTATGACCACAGCACAGGGTCTGGTACCAGTGTCTACTTAAGTGTATCGTATATGGGGTTTACTACGCCAAACATTTTCTATGGAAAGTCATTTCTTGTTGCATGTTCCAGTTTGATGCAGGTGTTAATTCTGTCAAAAAGAAGTATAACACGACTCACAATGATATTCAATGTATATAGTGGATCTCCTTTGATGCATAAAACAGCATCAGTAGCGCATCTATCAGTTCCAGCAGTGACCTTTATGTTCACCATGCTGCCTTATTTTCATGTCTTGCAAAGATAGAAAGTGTTGCAGCATGTCAAAACATAGAGCCTTGGAAACATGCATGAAATTATAGATCCAAAGAACGCTGCTATTTGGTGTGCTGTCATATTGCTGTTTCCAGTGTTGAATGCTAGCCATCCAGGTAGTTGGCATACACATCCAAAACTACTAAATTACACAACATCACAAATGAGTATCTGACGGTAGTATTAATATGCAGCGTGGGATACATGCAGTAGCATACAACTATCAGCATTTTCAGCGCAGGTTTGGGCCAGAGTTTGGAGACCCAGCAGTAGCTGTGTGTAGAGTATCCCTTTTTCTTTCAGCAAGCTGGTTAGCGGCCTGCAGTCCACGCTGATTCTCTTTATTGTTAAACGGACGTGTAAAAAACTTTTCCATATCTTTTAGCCAGCGGTATTCTTCCCCGATGTACTGGTCAGAGTTCTCCCTGTTCAAAATGCCACGATGCCAGATGCTGCATTAGGCTTCTTG
The DNA here is from genome assembly GCA_963457665.1 of Thysanoteuthis rhombus. Taxonomy (NCBI): domain Eukaryota; kingdom Metazoa; phylum Mollusca; class Cephalopoda; order Oegopsida; family Thysanoteuthidae; genus Thysanoteuthis; species Thysanoteuthis major. Next base: position 55,311,691 of record OY735221.1, read on the forward strand.
GCAAAACTGTCAACCAATAGAACTCCTGTAGAGCTCTTTGGCATAAAGCCCACACTCTGTTGACAGAACCCTAACAACCACAATGCTGCCATTTTCTAGACGGCTTGTAGCCAGCACCATACCGCAAAAATTTTCTAGTATCCATCTGAAAATAATACTTACTAATTTCGAGCACAATATAATTGAAATCACATAATGCTTTCTTATTGACGAAGAGTGAATGAGTATTTCATTTGGAGAAATATTTCCACGACTTTGGGGGCAAATTTTTAATGGTCTGATATCCATTTTATTCTCTATATATTTATATCCATACATATACCGGATTTATAAAAGTATTTCCAAGTTTAAAAGTAGACAGAAAAATCAATTGAAAACAAAAGGAGCCGATTGCCGAATGAAAAAGAGATTTTTGTATTTTCATTACGTCCAATTCCTTTCAATGGAGTCATTATTATATTTCCCATTGTTCTATCCACAGAAAAAAATCTACACACACACATATATATATGTGTGTGTGTGTGTGTGTGTGAGTGTGTGTGTGTGTGTGTGAGTTCATGTTTGTGTGTGTGCGCGCGCACAAAAACACTGATATCTGAGCGTACACTAAACACAAGTGTTCGTCGTCTCGTTCAAAGGGAAATACTTTCTGTCTCGTATTTCATGAGTATTATGCCAAACACACACTCACTCACACCTATACCAACAAACACACGTATACATGCACACATCCACACACACACGCACATGGACACGCAGAGATGCACACGGACACGCACACACATAGAAACATATATATGTGTATATGTGCCACATATCAAGGAAATTTATATTGTGTGCGGATCGGACGTGGTACAGACTTTCGATGGAAGCAACTGTGTGCAGTATCCTTCGTCGGGTTGTCATTTTATTAATCTGTGTTGGGTTACGATCCCAGAAATATGTTTTTCACCCCGATAATATAGTTGAAAATAGTAAACATACAATATATATATATATATATATATATATATATATATAGAGAGAGAGAGAGAGAGAGAAAGATATATATATATATATATATATTTATATATAGATAAATAGATCGATAGATAGATAGATAGATATAGAAATCGATATATATATATATATATATATATATATATATATATATATATATATATATATATCAATGCTCTTCTATAGGAATTCCGTAGTCCAGTAGGATATCGGGTCTGAAGTGAAGCTTTCAATTCTGCCTCGCAGTATAGGTTGGGATAATGGAAAATCTATGGCCACACTGAAGAGATGAATACATTGAAACACCTGTCCGTGGATGACACAATATATATATATATATATATATATATATATATATATATATATATATATATATATATATATATATATATATATATATATATATATATATATATATATATATATATATCAGGGGATAATGACTTTACCTCTTTGAAAAAGATCCCAGTTTTTTGTATACTGTATCCACGGCGAATATTGAAGAAATCTCGAATCCCTAATGTCTTAAAAACTGTCGATTCAGGAATCGAGAAATACAAGTAAATAAATGGATACGAATTCCAAGTAAGGAAGATCGGGATAGAGATATATTTTTTCTTTCAAATTGGAGTAAAACTCAGTGAGTTCAACTTGGTTGGAGCCAACTAAAAAATGAGTTGAAAACACTTCATCCAGAGAAAGAATGAGTTAATATAAGTTTGGATTTTTTATATTTTGGACGATTGTCTTATGAATTTTACAAGAGAATATACTTTAAAATACATCTTTCAATCGCCAAAAGTTTTGTTCAATTCCCCCCTTGAATGTGACTCATTATTCGACACTATGGTATTGGCATTAATGGAGACATGAGAACAATAAGAATGAAGGTACATCTATAAGAAAAATAAAACGAGAAATTTCAGTCAATCGATAAAAAAAGTCTGCCACAAAAATCAAAACGATTCTCTCTTGGTCCCTGGTTCACCATTCCATTGACATTAATAGAGAAACTTTGGAAATGTGTGTGGACTAACGAATGGTCGGATATGAATAAATGCATATATTTCTCCGAATTCCGTTGTGAGGAGTAATAATTCATAAAAATAAGAGCATTGAGTTTAGGAATTTAGAGTCACCTCTCATGTACTTTAAGTTTATCACCAATTACGACAAGTTTTAAAAATATATTGTTTTAGAATTGATTCATGTATTGTGTCAGATAAGGGAAATAGATGATTTTTGCAAATCTATTCAAGATTTCCAGTGAATTAAATTTCTTATCTTCATAATTGATTATTCATAATTTTCGAATCAACCACCCTCAAATGCTCTCAAACACAGGCAAGTGCACTAAACAAATGAACACATGCACACACACACTAAAACATACACACACGCACACACATACACACGTATATATATATAAATACACACACACACACACACATATATATATATATACATATATATATATATATATATATATATATATATATATGTAACGCTTTGTGTGCGTTTCTTTTTTCTCTATGTAATTACTCTCGCAATGCATTACTGATGAGAAATACATAAGGAATCAAATATTCAACGAAAAAGATTAGAATTGAATTTTCAAAAGGAACATTATTCTTACATCCATTTGGCTGCTTAACTCGTTCTGAACTTATTTTGAAGAAGTTATGAATCTCATACGCTCTGAAATATGAATATTTTCATCTGTATATTTCTTATCTTACGGTTCATTGATATTTTTGTGGGATTTTGAAGGCTGTCACAAGTGCACACACACAGAAACACACAAAAATATACATACAAATCAAAACACACACTCACACATGTACATATATTCATATATGCATATATTATTCTTGAGTGCACTTGCGTAGCATTTTATGCTCATAAATGGTCATATGTAAAGAGTATGCATACGTATTCTTAGTTGAATCTAACATTAATTTTCTTATAAAATTGACTAATTGAACTCTTACTATGAATCATTCAATGTCTACTGTATCTTTCTAAAGGTTTGGATGCAACATTTTCAGTGGTTACGAATGTGACTCTTGGAGGCTTTCAGCTGCTGAATAAAACTTTTGTTCTTTGCATTCTTCTCTTCCTGGGTTTCATCTTTCAATTCTCTTTGATTTCGTACTCTCAATCAATTTCTCCAACATTGGATCCCTGCAGTAGTCACAGTGAAACTTCATATATCTATCCACCTTTGACTTATCACAAAGAAAAATCTGATAAGTTCTGCCGTGAACTGCTGAGTTCATACCGAAATGATTAATCACGTTTTGCTTTCTAGAGGGCGTGCACTTAACTTTTTAAATTCCCTTTATTCTGGTTGAGATTATGCTGATCCAATTTACAGAGCTTGAAACTGCAGATAAAAACATTTGATCTTTCCAAGGTCTGCGAAGTTTTCCAAAACGAGTGTCACTGTCTTAATATATTCTAAACTTGTCAAAATCATCGGGTAACCTTATTTTTTTTCCTGGCACAATTTAGTGTAAGATCTCAACGTATCAACGATGTGAGTTGTGGAATTCAGTAGTTGCCTGATAGTGTCAAAACAAGATCTATCCATTGCTATTTAAATTAGCTACCGTCTTTTACATTGTCTCTGCTGACTGTTATCCTCCAAAGTATTGTGCTATCTTGTGATCTTCCCGTGATATTTGTTACTAAATTCTTGATCCAACAGTAATTGCCCAAACTATTTCTCTTATAGGCAAGATGTGGAGGTTATGTGCCATCAACAAAAATTTGGCAAAAATGTACGATGAGACGCAGGATTTCCCTTTGTGTATAAAATATATGCATATTTCAAAGAACTACTTATATTCGGTTTTGATCCTACATAAATATACATCGAGCAGCATTCTTGCTCGACTGAGTGAATAGTTGTTTCGGGTAAAATAAATCACGGGTAATTAATAAATTGATTTAATTTTAAAAGATCGTGACTATATCAAAATCCCAAGTTGAATGACTGGGTTTGGGCGATCCAGTTAAACTTATTTGTTATTGGTTATTGTTTTGTTTTTTTTTCATATTATGTTACGTAATGCTTCAGTGAGTAATTAGCTAGTTTAGATAACGCTTCAGGAAAAGCTTTCACCGAGAAAAGTTGAATAGATATTTTACTTCGCTATGAACCTATATTCAAGCTGCAAATAAAACGCAGTAAACAATCATTGAACTGTAACAAGAATTTTTTTCAACGTATTTTCCAGATCCGTCACCCTCAGATAATAAATTTGTTGTTTTTTTTACAAGCAAAATGAGTTTACTGAATACTAAAGTAGAAATGGCTGTATTGTAATTATTCGAGGAAACGATTTTCAAATTTGTTTTTCTTCCAGTGAATAAAAATTCTGTTTTCATCAAATCTTTTATTTCCCTTTTCCGATTCGTGATGGCAGTTCATTATCCATGAGACATCAAAATCCATCAGAAAAGCTGAAAAAATAATCATTTTCAATCATTCAGGTTAGTTTCATTTGTTATTGTTGATAAAAAAAAATCACACCAGGCTTCATTCTGCTTACGGCACCTGGTATTACCCAAATGTCAACCATTTAGGTATTGACGTTGTTTGACGTTGCTTAATTTTGATGATCTCACAAGAACTGGTGTATCCGAAGTGATTTGGCGCAGTAAGCACTGGGGAGAGGTCTCCCCAATTCTAATCCTTGTGCTGTTGAATCAAGCACCATATCATCAAATCATTTAGTATGACTTGGCACTGGATTGGATTGTGGCTTGCATAATTAGAAATTAACATTCTACCAATGCACAACTGTGACCAGTACGTTACAGAGGATGAAAATTATATTTTGTAATCAATAGAAAAGTCTGAATAGAAAACTACGATTCCCGAAACTGTTGTAGGGAAAGAAACCGAATATACAGTGGCTCGGGTCTTTTAGTGCAGAAAACAAATTTTTCTATCCTTTTCTGAAAAATGTACGGAATTTGCTCTTAAAAAATCTTCTCAAAAATTAACTTAAAGAATGAGTTCATGATTTAAACTGATCTATACATGCGTTCTCTTATAAGTGCATAAATAAAAAGCGAGGAGTTTTAAAAATCTCTTGGCTATGGTCTTTTATGAACCTTGGATTAATGGATATACATATGTGTGTGTGTGTGTGTGTGTGTGTGTATGTGTATGCGCGTGTGTGAGTGTATAGATGAAAATCATGTTCATACAACGCATGGCATATTTATAAGTTCGTATATATATATATATATATATATATATATATATATATATATATACATGATGTATTTTCAATCATATATATATCGCATATATGTATGCTTTTCAAACACATTTATACATAATATTATTAATACACGTATGCATCCATACACTTTCATGCATAAAATATAACCATGTATTTACAAACTGTCAGATGTTTGTATCTATAAGTTCGAGATGGATAAATGCCCGTGTATATTCAAACCAGATTATGTGCATAATAAATAAGAATAAATAAAGCAACAGTTGGAATATTTTGGACAAATAATGACGAAGGAAAAATCAGAAAACTCAACACTAGCAGAGTGCATAGAAGGCATGAAAAACGAAGATAGGCAGACGATAACCCAGTTGACAATTAGAATGGCAGATTGTGCAACAGAGAGAGAGAAAAATGTTCGTAAAGGAGCGAAAACTCCCAGTATTTTCTTAAAGAGAAAAGAGGGAGGGAGGGAGGGAGAAGGAGATAGACAGAAAGACAGGCTAACAGACTGACGGATACAATCGACTGCTGTTTATGTGTGGGTGTTCCTGGAACCCTCTTAATGTTATTTGCGCTGTTGACACGATATTTTAGATAAACAATTCGGGCAACTGATATTTGTGTCGCTCCTTTCATTTCGCAATTCATTCATCTTTCTCTTCAACAGAACAATTGTTGCCACATAGAGTGACCATCACTTAATGTGAAATCGGCTCCAAAACAGAAACCAATGCTTCATTGAGCGAAACCTTTCTACGAGACAGCTGGAACATAACGTGTATCATCAGCTTGAATTCACATCATCGTGGGGAAACCATAACAATTAAAACCTGCTAATGATACATTACCCAAAGATTGCACAGCTTTAGTGAACAGAAAGGTGGTCAACTCACAACATGACAATACGAGACTTTATTCAGGAAAACAAACCCAAATAAAAACAATTATTAGATTTGGAAGTTTTAACTCGTCCCTTGTAATCGTCATATTGCAGATGAACAATAAGGACGTAATATTTATTTGAAAAAGCAACACCTGAGAAATACTAAAATCTGCCAATTATCAGCATTTTATTCGAATTGATGGAATTCTCGATACTTCTTTATTAAAAAAACTTTTAATTTCTCCTCTATCTTGCTTTAACTGAAATGTATATATGGATATTAGAACGATGATGAATAATTTAATGTAGCAAAATAGTGAAAAAATATTTACTGATGTATTTTTCATGCATTCATCTGTTTTCCTTCTTGTTCAGTTTTTTTTTTTCAAGAAAATTAGCAATTCAAAAATTGGTTGCAAATTGATACAGACGAGCGTTTCTGTTGCATAACAAGGCCATGATGCATTTTATTTTTATGAATTATGTTGCATTCTCTTCATTCTTCCACACTCAGCAGAAAATATGTTCGTCACCATCGATAGTAAATATTGATATCTTTTGGGGGAATGTGCTGATCGAGTGTTAAAGGTGTTTCTTTGTTTTTTGTTTTGTTTTTGTCAAATTTCCAGATTATGAAATATTGTACATCTCAGCGTTGTTTAGACTTGAGTATTCCCACTAAAATTATCTGAGTTTCATAGAACAAATTTTTCTATAGAGTTTCGGGAACGGGATTTTAATTTTTTTGAAGAAAAATGTTATCGATAATGACATAATTACTGATTTTTTCCTAAATATACTGAATGTTGAATTCATGACGATCAGAACATAAATGATAAACGTTTTAAACTAGATTACTCAGAAGTAAAAGACAGATTTTTCTGAAAGCATCAGTTTTTTTAAAAAATTAAGCAACGGTGTCACGTTGGGAAATCTTGTGTTTTTTTTATTTTTCATACCTACAAGTTTCTTTTTTTTTTTTTTTGAATATTAAGTCATTTTCTTAATTCTGAGGATACCAGAAGATGCAGCTTAAATGACATTTTCTATTGAATCACATATATTTTGAAACATAAATCCCTGTTCAATCAATTGCTCAAACAAGATTTTTGGCGGTCGATTATTTTCAATGAAGTGCACATTGTTAGAATATAATTTTGTGATGATTTTTGCAAGGGGTTTAAGATGTTTTGTATGATTAAATTCTCATCCCCTGGAAGGTTGCAAAAAGTATACGTTTGATGAGAAATATAAAATATACTCAGAGAATGAAATCGTGAAGTTACCTGAAAGGTAGCAAAGGCAAATTGAACAAAATGCTAAATGTATTTTTTGAAATGTTCTTTTACTTTTAGTTAATGGACCAAACGGACTTCCTACCTTCCAAAATATATGACCATTTCAGCATCGTGAAGTTTAGAATGAGACATCTCTTTATTATAACTTAAGGAAGACTGGAATACGGCCGCCGTTATTTTCTCAGAGCTTGGTTCGGCACTTCCGTTTTGTGAAGAGTTACTATAGAAAATAAGGTTCGGCAGGTGAAAAAGTTAAAAGGAAAAGAAATGTTTTATATGAGAGAAAGAACAAAGCTAACAGACTCTATGGAGGGCAAGAGGCACACAGATGAGCAGCCAAAACATTACTTGACATGTTTGACTCAATGGATCGTCGAATGAGTACCAGATCGAACACTTAATCGTCGTAAAAGAGCAAGAATTGCTGCTCGCAACAAAAAGGAAGGAAGCTGTAGAGCTCTGATTGTTCATGCACTACAGGGCCATGAAGCACAAAAATAGAGGTGAAAAAATTTTTAGCACATTTTATCGAATGAAAAATCACATTAAATTGCATTTTCACTTGTATGGATACAAATAAGCCGCCTAGGTTACAGCACAGGCTTCCAATGATTCTCAACCCTTCTTTCCATTTTTTTCTCGCTCCTACAACTGTATTATGATATCACGTGAAAATTGCCCACTGGAAATCTTCAATCCGAAAATGAGCAGAAAAAACAGCCTTGGCTGCTGCTGCCCTCAGGTAGAATCTTGTTAGGCAACTCAGAGAATCAGGAGACCAAGAAAAATTAAAATCCATTCAGACAGAAACAAAAGTGAAAGCAGTTCCAATATATTGATGGAACGTTGGAGATATTCGCTTATCATTAAAAGCTGTCATTTATAGCTGGTGCATAAATTCAAATAGTACAACAGGAAACCCACACACCTTTAAAGTACTGAAAACTGTCCCCAAGAAACACTCTTAATTCAAATATCTTGTTTTCTGAAGAACTATGGATTGGCTCTGTAGTGTAACCTCATATTATATTGATCCCTCATGTGTTTAATGAACATGTCAGAGTCTACCAAGTTATACCATTATTGCTTGCTCGAAGTTTCAAGCGGAAACTTGATGCATAATGAATAGAACTAGACATGAAAAGGGTAACATTTATTTATCCATTTATAGTAGTATCATTATTTCATCAATAATCTTATTTCCCCTGTAGGCTTCTTGTGTGATTGCAGATCGCAATGCAGCTCTATTATGGAGTAAGTTTGGAGAGAACAAGTTGCAGGCCAAACACACAAGATGGTCTTCCCTCCAAAGCTAAAGGGTTCCAACTGATACGTTGTTTGTTCATAGGTGAGGGGGTCATTTTATGTTTGGAGATCCTTTACCTTTCAAATTTATTTTTGATACAAATGAAATGTGTGAAATGCTTCTGACAAGCAAAGGCTCTTCGGAATCCGCTTGTTTTTCCAATAAGCTCCCCTTGATTTGGTGTCTTGATGAAAACCCCGGGTTTATCTTCAGAGTTGGGCTTCCTTGACATTGAGTTAAACAAGCGATGATCAAAGGTCATAGAAGTAGGTGATTAATTTTCTTTGGATTATATAAGCCTTCCGTCAAACATCGAATCTCCCTCTCTTCCTTATTATAGTGCACTTTCTTTGTCTTTCTCCTCTTTATTATCTATCAATGTGTGTGTGTGCGTATGTGCATGCGTGTGCATGGGCGCCATTTTGCTTTTATCTGTCAAACTCAGTACTTTTAAGTGGATGTGAAGTTTCAAAAACCTCTTTTAAGAGATATTATGACACTATTCTCTCTGTATGTATACATATATGGTTGTATGTTTGCTTTGAGCTGTCAATTCCAATATATTTCAAATAATCATACATCATCTTCCCTTTCTTACATTCTGTTTCTCTATGTCCTGGGATTACACAAGCTATTCGTCAAACTAATCTCTCTCTATCTCTCCTTCTTCCTACCATGCACACAATTTCTCTATCTTTTCATCACGCTGTCTTGATAATATATATATATATATATATATATATATATATATATATATATATATATATATATATATATATATATATATATATATATGTACTTGTGTGCATGTACGTGTATCAAAAAGGGGGAGAGTAAGAGTGTGTGCAGGCATATTTTGTGATGGAAATAATGTATTAATACAAAACAAGTCTTTTTTTCCATTCAGATCTTGATTGATCTTCAGATTTGCATGTTTTATCAAACAAACCAAGAACTTCCGTCTGGATAAAACAAAATCATCAAAGGCAAGTAAAATCCTCCCCCTCTTACATTTTCTGCCAGGATAATCGTCAACGTTGTTGTTGTTGCAAACTCAGTGATTAAGTCGTAAATAAAACTTCCCTATTGCTAATATGGGTTCCCCGTTTCCTCTGTGACAAAAATTGACAGGTAGAAAAAAATTCAGAGACTTCAAAGTGGGAAGATTATGTTTTGTTAGTCTTCCAAGAGCCTGCTGACTTTGAAAATCAGCATCCAGAACCAAGTTCTTGCAAACCAATCGCTGATTCTAGTATAATATGCATAAGCCCTACTGAGGCAATCAATCAAATATAAACCATTGCGCCGGGTCTGAAGAAGCAGCCCCCTGCGCTGTGTTTAAACAGGATGCCAACGTACGAGCTGTGAAGAAGCAACCCTTAGTCTGTCTGAAGATAAGGTGCCCACATACTGGGCGTGGAGAAGCAACTCTTAGGCAGACTGTAGCAAAGTTATCTTGTCTGGAATAAATATAACATCCCCCCCACACACACACACTTTTCTCTAACGGACTTGATGTAAACTTTCTACGAGTTCTGCATTATGTAAAAATATGATGAAGAACAAAACACTTAATATCTTTTTTATTGTTTTACTCATCATCAACTTTTCTTGTGTTTTTCAACTTTTAAACACTATTCTTACTCTGGGAGACAGCGTAGACGGATTCTGTTTGTATTGTTATTGATTATCTTTCTCTTATAAGCTGACCTTTCTATTAGAATTTATCTACATTGTATATTGTCTTATATATCTCATCTTTCCTCTCCCCTTATCATTTTTGAACTCCCTTACTCTGTAAATGACTGTTCCTATCTAAAATGATAATAGTTTAGTTATATATTAATATTTCGGAGACTTACCAGTACAACAAACACGTTGAGGAAAAAGAGACAAAATAAAAACCTAATATGCACACCTGAAAACCACTCTACGATGGCAAGCTTTCGGTAGAGTAACCTTTAAAAACAAGAAAGTCATTTTTTCAAAGGGTCTGCAACAAATACAATCACACAATAGTCACAACCAGAGACTGGCCCTCAAACTCAAAACTATGCAACGTGTACGTGAAATAATTATGCCCAGAATTACATAGAGAGATCAAAAAACAGCGCAGTATATCTGAGTCAAGGGTATCGTAGAATCCAATAAAAAACCCGAATGGCGATGGGCTGTACTTGTTGCAACAATATCAGACCACTAATCTTGATCATGACTTGGGACACAGGTCCCCAGAGATCATATGCAAAACTGTAACATGCAAAAAATAAAATAGCATAATGAAATTAAAAAGGATTGGCTCTGCGATGGCCATGATTGAGCGATTTGGTGGATCCTTGGGAAAGTGAATGTCCAAATGCTTTTGATGATAATGATCTTTCTATTATTTTCCCCAACAAGTCTTAGTTTACAGAGATTGGGGAAAGCTTCCCTAGCCAATCAATAGAAAGTTGGCGAACTGAATGCAGTAAGTATCGTCATATTCACTTGTGGATTCCGTTGTCTTTCTCTTGCTGCTTGCTTTACTTAGAAAGCACCTAACTAGACAGATCATATCATATTTGCATGACTCTATTTTCACAAAAAAAAATGAGTGAACATTAGTTCCATGTATAGTTACGATCCAGGGAAAGCGAATATCAAAAAAATCTCAATTCTCTCAAAATGTTATTCAATTATCCCTCGTCCTATGACCAAGTATTTAGCAATTTTCTTTCACTCATAGTTATCTTGTGTGCTCAGAGCTAATATGCAGAGGAGATAAGTGGAAGCAAAATCATTGATCTCTTCCTAAATTGAATCAATCCTCCTTTGGTCCATTGTCCACACTCCAATAAGATGTCAATGACATTCATTAGGAATTTCTGGGGATAGTGAACAGACAGAGAGACAAATATGATACATACAATTTTCTTTCCACTACCCAGAAGAGTTGATGACGGACACAAGTCAATGAGACTGAATTTATCTTTTTTATTTGTAATATTTACAGAAGTTGAAATGATAGATATCAATAGAGCGAATAATGTTTGCAATTAAAGTTTCTGTTTCTCTACGATAATCTAGCAAATATGTTCGTTGGACTTTGTTCACTGCATTTTGCTAAATATTACTGTTTAGGTGTAGATGGCCTTATAGTAAACAACACGAGGAATGGAATCGGTGAACCAGTTTCGAACTCTCGCTTAAATAATTTGCATTCACTTTGCACAAGTAGCCCTGACATAGGAGTGAATTCGTCTTTTTTCCTAAGAGCAAGTTAGGCTCTTTAGCTACGGTTGATTTCAAGCCAGAGAAGTTCAATAATCACTCAGTCTTGAAAAAGCCTGGCAACAGACAGAATAAATAACCTGTTCCCAAAATGTACAGCTTGCAGGGAGGTTTCGATTAGTGTGGCCAACCGGAAGTGGATTACAATAAATCGTTCAAGTAAATAAAAAGTAAAAGGAACAGGAAGACATAATGTGACTCGGTTATTTTGCATTTATTTTCTCAATTTATACATAATCATTTTTATCAGGCTATTAAGTTATGTTGGCGAATATTTCAGAATTGCCGCTCTATTGGTGAATCCTTACTTCATATAGGAACTGCAGCCATGTTCAAGGTCAACAAAATGTAAGACCACGGGTTTATCTGCTGGAATACCAAAAAACAATTTGAGTGGGTTCGATCGTTAATGAATGCATGCTCTATCTTTTTGTATAAAAGACACATCCTCCCTTACTTTGTTAAAAAACTAAGTTTTCGACAGAGCTAGAGCAGATCACATCCTCTGCAGAGATTTTATCCTGTGAGTTCATAATCTGTGTGTTCTGGTGCTATCGAAATATGAACCGAGGAACCTTGTTTGAATTCCAGACTTTCTCCAAACTTAAGAAAATCATTCCCTATATCTTGATAGTATTATTACCAAGATACCACGGTGGGTGAGACAAAGACAATGGGTGTTAACACGTAGGAAAACTCTTTAGCCAAAACTGAATCAAGTGCCAAACATTGTCATCCTTGGTTTGGTGCTGCCAATATTCTACACATTTCATCATACGTTAAGATAAATTCAAAATGTCTCACATTTGATAGAACAGGTGTTTCAGAAGAAAGATTCTTCCGTGACATTTCGTAAGTGTTATTGAATATCTTTGCTTTAACTTCTGCTGAAGATTTCTCTCGTGTTTTTAACAAAATTCGTCATCGAATGTTATTTATTATGAATAAAAATGGCCTCAAACTCATCAATCGTCTGAGTGTTTAGACGCGGGGCAAGCTACTTGAGAATGTCAATTTTTTATGATTAATGAAATATTTCTATGTTAAAGATTGTTCTAAAGTGTTTTTAATTATTCATAAAGATTTCCATAAGCATTAATTTACATATGCAGTGTTTGAATTTGGAATATGAAAAGTATATTTATATAGATACTTATAGTATGTATGTCTATATCATCATCATCATCATCATCATCATCATCATCATCATCATCATCAGTATGTTAGTGTCCGTCGTTGGACATAGACCTTCTCCAACATTTGCTACACCTCTCTATCATGGGCATCGCAAAATTTCTGATTTTATCTTGGTCATTATGCCATCTTCGTCGTCCAAAGCATTGCACCTGATCTATGGGGATCCATTTCGTGAGGTGTGATTTCCAGTGGTTCTCTGACATCCTTGCAACATGTCCTGCCCATTGCCATTTGAGTTTCTAACAGTCTGCATGATGTCTCTGACTCCTGTCTTTTCTCTGATATACATAATGCTATGATCTGTATACGTGAGGTCAAGCATAGTTCTCAGATATACTTATATGAATTCCTTGTTCTCAGACACACATTCACACACATACTTACACAGACAAATATACATACATATATATATATATACACACACATACACATATATATACACACGCACACATGCACAACACACACACACACACACATCGATATATATATATATATATATATATATATGTATATATATATTGTTACTATATTTACGCATGATAATCTGTCTTTTCCTTTTCATTCTTCAAAAGAGTCATCAATGTAGTATACTTCAGGTTGCCTTAGACTAAATATACTTCAGATCAGCCTAGATAAGTGTAGAATTAAGCTGAATGATGATCTAAATGATGTTTTAACTGAATAATCCTCTTATATATAACCCTTCAAATTCATGCAGTTCTTTACAATGACGAGAGTGAATCTCCTGCTCAAGGAGGTAACGCTTTTTTTCTCATACTATTGATCGGTATGGTCACGTTCAAGCCGTTTGCACAGTTCCAGCAGGATTACCGGCTCTTATCCAGTTTTTCCATTCATTTTTGTCATAGAATTAGCAATGGTTACAGCTTTTGTAGTAAATAACGTATCATTACTATGCCTATGAGTTCTCGTCTATTGCATATACTCTGAGCCGTTAGAATAGAAGTTAAGTGAATTTACCATCTTGTCCATGTTATTCCAAAAGTTATTCCGAAGCGGTAATGCAAATTTCCCAAATGTAAACTGATATATTGACACGTTCTTTGCAATTATTTCCTCTATCTATAACAATATCAATGAAATATTCATGTCAGTATGGTCTCCTAGGAAATTATACGTCAGCCCAACGGAAAAGTTCAGAATCAAGAAGATTACACTGTTTATAATTAGAGTACCTACTCTGAGCTACAATCAACAACCATTTCCCCAACTATAACAATTTCCATGAAATATTCATGTCAGCACTGTTCCCCAAGAGATATAACATTAATATCAAATGCTTGTTTTTTGTCCTGAATCAGTCGACCATCATTTTGGAACATTGGAGCATATTCTGAAGTAATTATGTTCTTGTCTCTAGCGTTGAGTCTCGCATCAACAGAATATTTGGAGAGGATGGAGTTTTAATAATTGATATACTGGTGCCTTTTTTTCTCTTTATGCACTTGCTTCTATACTGTGAGTGCAAATGTATCCGCTACATCCCAAAAGATTAATCTATAACATTCTTGCACACATGAAAAACATCGACGGATTCTGGACAAAAATTCCAAATTTCTCGAACACAAATCATCAAAGTTATATCTCGTTTCGAAATCTTTCGTATTTTTGCATTTTTCAAAATGTTGACCAAAGAATGCAAGAATGGATTTTTCTGAAATATGTCAGATACGTTCAGCACTTAATGCATATTTTAAACAGGGTTCGTAAAATAATAAATTGTTCACTCGATTTGCTTTGAAACTCGCAGCCCACTCGATGGAACCTGGGTTTCTTTCTTGGATAAGAAAAAGATTATGGGCATATTTCCCAAATGAACAGACATTTTAGAATTACAGTCAATAGGGAAAATATTCCTTTATTCGAACAACCTAAAGATGATTGAAAATAATACCATCAAAACTACCAAAACTTGTCTTATTGGAATACATCACGTTCTAGATGATAACACCAAATGAAAAGTTTAGTTTTAAATTGAACTAAAATTTGGAAATAAAAATCTCTACGAACATAAACTCTAAGAACTCTTGGCTTTTATAACTTTGAGATAATTGCAAGCAAATGAAAAGTTAATTAGTAGACGAATACATACTTACGTTTATGTTTGTGTTTTTTCTGCAAATTGAATTCTAATTAGAAATCCAAAGAAACACACAGATAATCATTTGCTTCTACACCAAGATAATTACAAGAATCCTTTTCATTCTACAATAAATGTTGGCAGACATATACGACATGGTTTTTGCTTTTACAATTTCGGAATGATTACAAAGATAATGGAAAGTTTTCTTTTGAACTGAACTAATGCATACCTACGTCTAGGATCTAGTGTTTCTTCAACTTTAGGCTGAATGCAAAGAGAAACCTTGATTATATCAGCGTTGCTGTGATTAGAATAATACAAAGTTGGAAGTTTATTTATAGAAAATTCAGTACAATCTATTTTGTATTCGGAAAAAAGACATTATATTTGTATATTTCAACTGTCCATTACTTACATCAGCATGTATCAGGAATAATGTACATGAAATTCAAACCATGTTTATTTTTCTTTTCGTTTCCTATAACAAGCCATTTTTGTGCATTACCTATTCCTCTCTCACTCTCTCTCTCTCTCTCTCTCACTTCTTTCTCTTCCTCTCCTTCAATTTCCAGTTTATCATTATCTACAACTTTGATCTATGCCGAATACTGATTATACTTCATTTGCTAGTGCCTCTGCTTCTCTCTAGATGCCCAAAATTACGTTAATTAGACGCGAGATGGATACGTGTATTTCCAAAGTTTTTAGAATTCTACTTTCTCCATTTTTCTTACTTTTTTAAGACAATACTCGGACTAAACTTGCTTTCAGCATACGAATTAAATTGCAGGAAGCAGGGGAAATTAAAATATAAAAGAAAAGAATTAGATATAATTTCAAAGTCATTCGAAAGCATCCCTGGCCTGATGAAGGCTTTCTGGACGGACCAGTGGTATTTGCAGGAGAATGTCTGAGATATTATACCTACCAAAGTTTTCCATAAAAATAAAAATGAATGAAGGAACAGCTCGTGTCAGTTGGGGAATTTCTCCCCCGTATGTAATGGGGATTGGAAGTCAATTTCATAATCA
Organism: Thysanoteuthis rhombus; assembly: GCA_963457665.1. Lineage (NCBI taxonomy): Eukaryota > Metazoa > Mollusca > Cephalopoda > Oegopsida > Thysanoteuthidae > Thysanoteuthis > Thysanoteuthis major. The sequence continues at coordinate 55,328,035 of OY735221.1, forward strand.
TCATCATCGCTCTTTTAACGTCCGTCGTCGGACATACACATTCCCCAGGATTTGCCACAATTGCCTATCATGGGCGTCACGGAGTTAGTATTTCCTGAATTTGTTTACTTCATTTCTCTATCTTGTGTTTTGTCGGATCGGTTCCTCGTGATCTCTGGGATCCATGCTGTGGGACGTGATGTCCATCGGTTGTCTTTCATTCTTGCAACATGGCCTCCCCATTGCTGTTTGAGTTTTTTAATAGTTTCTACGATGTCATGGACTACTGTTTTCTTCCTTATATATTGTGCTGTCTTGTGATCTCTCCATGTAAGGTTGAGCATGGCTTGCACAATGAAAATTTCATAATCAGTATCCACAAAATCTGTAATAGACGAACTAGTTACCATGTTCCAAACTGATACTATATAACCCAATGATTCACCACAACCACGGAGAGGTGAAGAATGAGAACACTTCACGACAGAAGTGAAGTGACAACCAACTTCATTGATATAAGTTGTCTCTATCGATAATGACCCAAATCTCAGGTTGAGATTATAACTTGATTGAAAGGACTCAACGCTTGGGAAAGATCACAGTTCACAAATTGGTTCATGTAAATCGTTGGCGTGACTTTCAAGTTCAAAATCACGGCGTCTAGTTATTCAATTTATATCTCACATCATTAGTTCAATTTGGGGGGAAACATGACGACTGAGTTACTGAACGTTGATTGAATATTTGTGGATACAAAAATAGAATATGACAAGCTTGTATTTTCGCATGACTTTCTGTGATGAGAAACCAACGAAGTCTTATGATATTGTGAGGTACTGCTGGGTTGTTCCAGATTAGTAGAAATGATGCTGAAACATCTGATTCACTAATGACAATCTGGCTTCACAGCATGTAATTCTCTTTTTTTCCCATTAAATTTGCTAATTTTCCAATTACTTTCTTTAAAATCCTACTAAGGCATATAACAGGTGTACCTATCACTCGGTGCACTTGATAACTTCCGATGTCGCAGGTACGAAGGGGCCATATCTAAAGGGTGCCTTCCTTCAAAAGTAACTTCAATTTATCAGTTTTCAGGTTTGACAACGTCCGAAGCGTTCTCTATCCTCGTGCTCAAAATCTTCTTTGTCAAACCTAGCAAAGGATTCCAGACCTGTGCTCGCATCCACTGGGTTGATCTGTTGCTGAGTGACACTCTCTGCAAACAATACTTAAATGATATGCACGTATAAGTAATAAAGAGCTGTGTGAACTTCAAATATTTATCTAATATTGTGCAAAGGATCACGATTGAAACACTTGAATTATCATATCTCAATCAGAGAAATTGGAAGCTTTGAAGTGATGCCAAAAATATGTCTGATTACATAATTTCAATATGAATTGCTTAACGTGGCTCAGACCAAAAACCATATGCAGACAACAGCATATTGAATCAGATATCTTCATACGTTTTGTAAGACAATCTGGGACTTGATCACAAATCCGATTACATTCGATCAAGAGGTAAAAAGAATCCATGGTCAGGTATCAAAGGCATATATTTCGGTGATCATTCTTTGATTTAATTCTCGTTTGTCTTGAGGCAATCAAAAATCAAATTCTATCTAATATTGGGGTTGATGCAAGGATTATGTTATCCTGTTTCTGTTTCAAAACAATATCATCAAGATTTCAGATGGTGCTAAATAGATGTCAGTCTCACTTTTTCAATATTTCGGTCTTTTAGAAACCTTTACGTAAAGCTAGCAACACAGTTGTCAACATAGATTCTTTCATTAATCACCTGTTCTCTTTTGTTTTATTTGTTTTTCAATTTTCAATTGATCATCCAAAACACGATACGCGATGAGAGACATTGGTCACAGGACAGTTTCAACCTTTCTATATGAAACATATCGCTACTACTACTATTTGAATCGCACAAAATGTTTGGGGGAGTAACTGTTGATCCAACCCCAAATTCAGTCACTCCTTTCTCAACCCACTTGTTAACAAAATTCCAATGAAATTCAATGAGAGCTTTTGGAGATATTATGAGAACTGACTTGAATTTTCTGCGATGTTAAGCGTTGTGGACATATAACTACGGCAAAGGGGAAGTAAGTGTGCATGGATACGCCTTTGGGTTCATCTTTCAGGGCTTATCTTCCCCATAAATCATTGATAATTTTGGGGGGATATCATTCAGACGGATATGAACTCGTAGCAAGATGTGATGAAAACTTATAACTATGCCATAGAAATTAAGAGAATTTCCATGTAGATAGTTATGTAATTTGGTGATATTATGCAGTTTGGACGTATAAATGCGTAATCCGGAGCGAACGTTTCGACCCCTACCTAGCGGTCCAGGGATGGATAAGACTTTAAGCATATCCGTAATCAACAGGTCACTACTGGATCCCTCCTTGACCCTTACTTTAGGCATACCCGAAACAGTTTGCCGACAGTGATCACTTTAAAGTTCAATCCAACAAAAACATTTTCGCCGCTTTCTATAGGTTTTGCGTTCGCTCTCTCAGAAAATATGTACGTACCCACGGATTTCTTACAATTTAATTTCAGAATTCATTGTGGTACCGTTGCCAAATTGTTTGAGTCTTGGAAGATAGAACTGGCGAATACGTATATACACACACACACACACATACACACACACACACACACACATATATATATATATATATATATATATATATATATATATAGAGAGAGAGAGAGAGAGAGAAATAGATAAAGATAGATAGATAGATAGATAGATAGATATATGTATGTATATATGTATATTATGAGTGCACAGAATAGCACCAGAGAATTCTGATGTTTCTACTTGACCTTTCAAAACTAAATGTTTTTTTGTCATTTTATATTATTTTATCTAGTTTTCCGAACTTTATAAATTTTGAAACTCAATGAAAATGTCAAGATGAAGGTTTTTTTAGATGAAAAAAGATGTGTTTTGCGCTCACAGTATATTCGCAATGTCAATATGTAAAGGTTTTGTACCCGGTTGAACTCAGTATCTATACATGTATATATGTGTGAGTATTCATCCGAAAGGAACCATCTCTTGTTGCACAGGATATCTCCAATACCTAATGCGGATCATTTCAATCATCACTTGTTAAATTATCATCATCCATTTTAAGGGCTTCTGTTTCCTCATCTTTCCTGGAAGCTTAGCATAGATAAGCATTTGCAGTGAGACTTTCTGACCATTGCAGAACCCTTTTTTACCAGTAAAAGCAACAAATCTCTTCCTAAGAGGCCAAACTAATTATATGATAGGAAAAAAAACGTTTCATATCAAGGCAGGAAAGAGAGCAATAAAGTATCATTGAGAAAAGAGGAATGAAAACAAATGATATATCATAGAAGGAAATATTTCTCCTTTATGAAATGATTTCAAGAAATGAATCCGCCTCGAAATTCACTCGATGAAAGCCGCTTACAAAGAATTAGTTACCATTTAATATATATATATATATATATATATATATATATATATATATGTATATATATATATATATATATATATATATATATATATATATATATATATATATATATATAATTTTTTCCAAAATCGTTATTAGCTGTCCCATTACCGTCTCCCCAATTTCTTCCCTAGTATTTTCCCTTTTAACATCAAAAAGACAGAAATCCTGAGTTGTCACATCCGGATTATAATGGAACTGACACACCCAGGTGGTACAATTTTTCGTTGAGAAAATGGTCTACAAATCCAACCTATCAAAAAGAGCTTTGATGATTGTTGCTGACGCTCCCCAACTTCAACTTGCTACACAATGTTTATGTTCAAGAACTGAACAACGAAAGCAATAATTGTAATAAATCGAAAAATTTAACGCTGCAATTCCTTGGGTTTCTACGTTAAATTTAGACCCAGTGGAACTCTGCAATCCAATCTTTGGTGGTGAAATAAGCGATCAGACAAGGGAGCCTGGGTTTTACTCCAAAGACTGTGTTTGTGAGACACACTACTTCAAATATTCACGACACTTTGAACTGTAAAAAAACATATCATCCCAATCAAATACGAATCAAATTTCTTTGAAAACAATCATAAACAAAAATGAAAAACTAGAAGAACGAATTATGTATAAGGTTGTCGGGGAGTAACAACCACATCCAAAACCATTTCCAGTCAATGCATAACAGTGATGCAGGGGAGTTATCAGTGAGTTTGGATTGTTTTCCATTTTTGGACTAAAAATAGAAAGTCCCTCTCAATTGAGAATTTTTTTTATCCATCCCATCAGTCTTACTTAGCTAATAGCCAACAGAAGATCATTGTAAATCACTTGGAATGTTTCGATATATCAAGTTCACGGACATAATGATCGGATAAATGAATTAGATAAAATATCTTTTGATCCGATAAATGTCCGAAAATGTGACAAATTGATTCTCAAACTACGACCAATAGTTTCAGATAATTTTATTGAGATCCACTCATCTACAATCTGGCATTGAAATTTGCTGAGAACTTTCAGGGAATCGTGTGAACAGTCAGTAACGACTAAATACGTAAATCTCTTCCTGACAGAGGTGAACAAGAGGGTTAAACAGAAACGATGTTCAAGCTAAAAGTGTCTCGAGAGGGCACATTTGCTGTTTTATTTTTTAAATCTATCATAACTTTTCTAATAGGCTATTTTCACTTTAATTGAACCAAATTCCTTTGACAGTATATGGAATGAAGACTAAATGAATCAATTTGGAGATATATTTCAATAAAAAAATAAAATGGAACAGAAATAACACCTGTTTTGTTGGTACTTAGAATTAAAAAAAAAATTGTATTCCAAAAAAAACAACGATGAAATATGATGTAAAATGGAAAAAGATAGAATCAAAATAAAACAAAAGGATTTGTTTCACTTTCCTTTGACCAAACATTGAATCATCCGAGCATTGAGTTTACTTTGTCAAAATCTGAATATCTTTCAGCGATTACAGATGGAAGGATTTCTGAAACAACCGGATTTATTCTTTCTTTTTCTACGGCGTCTTCAAGAAGGACGTAAATTGATTCTCAAAAGAATCATTTCTGTATCTACTGAATGATTAATTTTGAATACGAATCGATGTCAAATCTTATGACTCACTTCATGATTTCTCTCGCATTCCTCTTTTTCTTTGAGTCACTTCAGTTAGATCCTGACACTGAATTTCGCTAATGTTTGTGTTTTATAAAACCGTGACCATCGTTTATTCCCTACAAAACGTCAACATATCCAGTGGTAGTATATTGTCATAATATTTTGACGTATAATGTGTTTCGTACCCTTGCTATCACGGATTACATCAAGAGACATTTTGACGATATTGATTACAAACCAGGAAAAATCCAACTCTTTGTCCAGCCTCGTGAGAGGGAGACAACGGTTTGAGTTGGGAAGGTGCTTTCGGAATATACAAATAACGGGCTATTGTGGAGCTTCAACGAGCCAAGAAAAACGGATGTGGATTATGATTGATTCTTAAAGTATGAAAATAACCTGTGAGGATTTACGGTACAACACTAAACGTAATCAGTAACAGCAACAACAGCTTTTTATTGTCTGCCATTGACGCAGATCTTCCTAACATTCAACAGACATTCTTCCATGGGCGTTGCAGAGCTAAAACTTCCTGCTTTTGTCTTATTCATCATTTCAATTCATATTTTGCCAGCCAAAGTTTCACATATGATCTGTTGGGGCAACTTGAGTCATTGTGTCCATCGGTTGTCAGGAATTCTTGCATCACAGTCACCCCCATTGTCATCCTAGTTTTCAAATGGCTTGTACCCGTGACTCCTGTCTCTTTTCTCTGGTGTATAGTGCTGCTTTGTGGTCTGTCCAAGTTATACTGTGGATGAATCAAGAGCGTCTGTTTCAAGTGAACACAAACTGCCTTTCGGTCAAAATTAGAATCAAATTTCGTAGATATTTATTTACCCTGCCCTGCAAATGTGTCTTTGTGGGCTTAATATTATATATATATATATTCATCGAAACAAGGACAAATGAAATGAGAGATAGAGAGAGAGAGACAGAGAGATCTAGTGAGAAGGAGAAACCATGTGTGTGTGCGTGTGTGTGTGTGTGTGCGTGTTTGCAATTTTGGGAAAATTCGTGTATCATCCACAAATATGAACCTAACATATTTATTAATCTCCTAAGATTCAAACGTGTTGCCACACTGTATGATGTTGGGAAGTGCCATTGTTATTACCTTTTTTATTCCAACCTTTGACCGTTTTGTTCTGGTGCCCTTGATGTTAACAAAGTTCCATTTAATTCATTTCAGTGGCAAATGTGAACTAAAGTTTGGGCCAACCTAGTATTTGGCTTCGTGTACGTGAAAGCAGGCAAACCTTGACTCACCCGAATTCTAAACTGGAGAATGTATCCCGAGTTTTTAATTTTTTCCAATTTTGACCCGATCTTACATGAAACTGCGTTTTGTTTTCTTTAACCTAACACAACGCTAAATGTATCATAACACATTAAATTAATTAAAGTGGAAGCTGTTCCCTCCTGAATTCACTAAGTGGTTTTGCCCTTTTCTTTTTACCGTGCTTTTTTTTTCGGGGAACATTGGTATACAATAGGGGTTTGAATATGTTCTTTGATAGCAATTTAGTAATCAAAGGGACTTTTAACAAAATAAAAGACAAGGAAACAATGAATACTGAAAACTGCAACAAGTTTTTTTTTCAGATTCGTTAAACAAATAGTCACAAGAGAACAAATGGGATCGGAAGCACGAATGAAGATTTGAATATGACTTATGATTTCCCACCAGATAATCTAATTGGGATTTCATTGACATCCATTCAGCAGAAGACAGATGATTGCTGCAGGCAAGTGTCATTTCTAATGGTGGGGTGGAAAGCTGTGCCCTAATACTAAAAGAAAATCGCTGATTGATCATAAAGACAGATTCTGATTGCACAGGATATTTTATTCGTTAGCAATCAACCGGGAACATAACGAATTATGACAGACCTGTGATTTGCTTGTGGCATTACATTCATCTTACTCCATACAAAACCTCACATATCATAAATCTTCGAAAACAATTAGTAGATCTTATCAGTTTACAGAGATATCTTTGACCTTTTTCATCTCGCATATCAGAAAACGTAAGCCAGAACTGTCATTAAAACAGCCAATAGATTTCATCAATTTTTTCTTCCTCTGTAGGTTTATATGACTGACTGACTGACTATGTGTCATCGTCACATGTCACTTCAATGCAGTCAGATGGCTGAAATAATCCGTATCAATCATTTTCATACTTCGAATAATTATGTCTTTTTTAACCCTCTTAGAAAGAAGGCTTTGTTGTCGGAATCTTCAATTTGTAATGTTTCTTTATGCAAAATCAATTTATGAATTTGTGTCTGGGAGCATCCCCGCTTTTTAATGATCTCCGCCCAAGAGAAGGCAAAAAAAGGATGTCATCCTTTGATCACCCATTTTCCAATTTTTTTTTGTTTGATCATCTTGTTAGCACATGCTTCCAAAAACAGTGTCTATTAGGTAACTAACTAGGTCTGCATTTTAACTTATAAATCATTCATTCAATAGTTATAGCGTCGTTTGAATGAAGTCCTGTTACTGGTGGTTCATTTTGCTTGTTCACGATCCCATGCGCTAAATGTCGTTGTTAAATATCAGCTTTTCTTCATCGAGACGATTTGTATCAAAAACAAAACAGTATTGTTACAATTAAGTAGCGGATTGCACACAAAATATGGCTCATTAGTTCTTCTGCGCTTAACCCTAGTGGAAACACGAATCAAATCAACTAATATAACTAAAGAGTAACAACAGATTTTAAAAGCATGGTTTTGGTATTTTGGAAAAGTTGCATACTCTTCTATATTCGCACATATATTTTTTGATCTTGTTGCTATTAGCCTCAACTAGTCTAAATAATTGCCGTGCATTGCTCAGAGAGCAATCATCACGCAATCGGTGAACCACATGTGACACATTCGATTTTCTCCATAAAGTTTATATTTTTGTACCCTACATTTAAAGATAAAAAGATGATGATAAACCTAAAATGGTCTTTATTTTCTTCAATATTGAATGTTACAATGAATTAGCAAACAGAAGCAATCGTAGACATTTTTTCATATACACCCGGATACGATTCAATATTCGTTCTGCCATCTAACAGCAAAGACCAAACTAACCTTCCGGATAACTCAATATCTTCTTTGTAAAGCTGATTCCTTATGCGTCTGAACTCATTCGGGGTTATAAACAAAAGAATAAATTTTAGAGTACCGAATCGAATGTACTTAATTTTAAGCCAGTGAGAAAAAAGAACTGTGTTCAATCTATCAAAATAGTGTCGTTCGTCTTTTATGATCAAAAATGCTTGTGATGTATGTTTTTAAGCAACTTTTTAGCCAAATACTCCGATTCTTTTTTTGTAACAACTATGTCCATAGGCATCAAGGTTGTGATTGGAAAAATCTTGTTTGTCATTTCTATATATGAAGTTTAGCTACAAATAATAATAATAATAATTATAGACCAGTTGATCTTAAGAGATGAGAGGAAAAGGAGAAAGAATATCGCAATGGGATGGATTGATTACAAAAAGGCATACGATATGATTCCACATAGCTGGATACTCGAATGCCTTCGAATGTTCAAAATTAGCGAACCAGTGGTTAAATTCATTGGTAATTCAATGAAAAACTGAAAAGTAGACTTGACAGCCGCAGGGGGAAAGACTAGCAGAGGTAGGGATAAAAAGGGGAATCTTCTAAGGAGACTCGTTGTCCCCACTATCATTTGTTCTAACAATGATACCGCTCAACAGAATCCTGAAGAACAGGAAAGGATACCATTTCTCTAAAACAAAAAGAAAGGTCAACCACCTAATGTCCACGGACGATATAAAATTGTTCACAAAAAACAAGGAAGAGCTTGAGACTCTGTTCAACGAAGTAAGGGAATATAGTGAGGACATCGGAATGGAGTTTGGAATAGAAAAATGCGCAATCATGGTGATGCACAAAGGAAGGCTTTCAATGACTGAGAGAATTGAACTCCCAGACAACAGCAAGATTAGGGCATTGACTGCACAAGACCGATACAAATACCTAGGCGTCCTTGAATGTGACACGATAAAACGGGAAGAGATGAAGGAGAAAATAAAGAGAGAATACCTCAGAAGGATAAGGAAAATATTAAAGACCAAATTAAACAGCAGAAATCTAATAAAAGGAATGAACACCTGGGCTGTGTCAGTAGTTAGATATACAGGACCATTCCTAGGATGGACAAAGAAAGAACTCAAATCAATGGATGGGCGAACAAGGAAACTTATGGCAATGCATAAAGCATTACACCCTAGAGATGATACAGATAGACTATATGTTGAGAGAAAAAAAGGTGGCAGGGGGCTCATCAGCATAGACGACTGTGTCCAGAGAGCAAAAGTAGTCCTAAAAAGGTACGTGCAAACAAACAATGAAGAAATCATAAAGAGCGCAAGAGATAGTGCAACAAACAATAAAGTAGAAAACGATGGAACAGTACGGCAAACAAGAAAAGAGAGATGGGAAGAGAAAAAATTGTACGGCGAGTTTAAAAAACGGATACAAGATGTAGCACACGAGATATCATGGACGTGGTTACGAAAAGGGAACCTTAAGAGAGAAACAGAATCGCTCATTATGGCAGCCCAAAACAAAAGTATAAGGACAAGCTACATAAAAACAAAAATCGACAGAACACAGACAAACAGCATATGCCGCATGTGTGGTGAAAGAGATGAGACAGTAAACCACATAACTAGTGAACGTAGCCAGCTCACCCAGAAGAAGTATAAGCATGGACACGATAGTGTAGCAACGATGATACACTGGGAACTAAGTAAACAAGTGGGATTCAACCATGTGGAAAAGTGGTATCAGCACAAGCCAGAGGCAGTTTTGGAGAATGACAACCACAAACTACTCTGGGACTTTGACATCCAAACTTACCACCTCATCCTTGCAAAAAGACCGGACGAAGTAATAGTAGACAAAAAAGGAAGACCTGCCAAATAGTAGTCGTCGCTGTACCTGCACACCATAGAGTAAAAAAAAGTACCGGTCATAGTGGGTGCACTAGGAACTGTCCCCAAAACGCTGAGGGAGAGAATGGAGGAGATCGGGATTAGGGGAAGGATTAAGACCGTACAGACCACAGCACTACTGGGAACTGCACGGATACTGAGGAGGGTGCGAGAGACATAAGTACTGCAACGAATTGTAGCTCTGTCATGATAAGCGAAAGAGAGAGGAGACGTTAGCTGAAGACCTGAGGAGACTTATTGTCACTCAGCCTTCAGCGATAACCACAGGGTAACCGGTGTGAAACTGTAAATCGTAGAATTACTGCGACCTATGAGTACTAAGAGAGGAGGGCTTGAGACTTGAGGAGACTTGCTGCCACTCAATCTCCAGCGGTTACCACCAGGCAACTGTTGTGACATTCCAAATAATAATAATAATAATAATAATAACAATAATAAAAATAATAATGATGTTTTAAAAAAGTCAGTCGCTCGCTTTCTTTGTCAGTCCGTCCAGCAACAACTTGATGTTATGAAGATTCTCATCAAAAGAACAGAAGATACCCAACCGAATCATCTTACTGGTGGTCACCTATGGAGCTGAAACATGGAAACTAACAAAAAACCTACCCTCAAACTGAGGGCCATGCAACGTTCTCAAGAACAAAAACCATCAAGACTAATGACGTGAATCCTCAGAGAACCCACGGGAAACTGGGGCCGATAAAATATGATATGGTATATCGAAGTATTAGCTGTAAGGCACCCATGATAGAAAGGTGTGGCATATCTTTGGGATGGTTAATGTCCAACGATGGAGGCTGGTAATGATGATAAGGGTCAACAATATTTCAACTGCCTTTTGCCTTCTGATAAGACTAAGACCATAACAGAGCTCATAAACCCGATATGTGCACGAAAATTGTATCGTTCTTTTTCTTTAGACAAGGAAGACACTCAAATAACACGAGAAAAAACACCTGGGATTCAAGTTTAGAAAAAAATCTCCCAACTACACAGAGGTGGAGGATTACTGAAAAATATATGGCACATGAACATACTAAGTGCAAAACTATGTGACAAATATAAGATAAGACAAAAAAGTCATACCTGCTGAAGCGGAAAGAATACACCAAAGAAGTCTACCCATATAAGCAAGACTGAGGATATATTGACTTATGACTACCCAATACACGGGAAGATACAATTGCGAAAGAAACCAAAAAAATTCACCAGAACTCTAACGGACATTAAAAGCTACAAATGCAAAGAACTACTGGAACAATGTATAGAGATAACTGTAAAGACATAGCATAGCTACAAAATGGCTGTATGATGTTCAGAAAAAGATTTCCGAGACATACATGAGGGAAAACTCATTGTATTGGTTGGAAACACATTGGAAACACTTTAAAAAGCCAAATCGACCTGGTTTAATTCAAGGATATTGGCTTAAGAAATTCAGTACATAACATGACAAACTCATTGACCCACTCAAAGTTACTTAGAGGAAGAGTTTCAAGACTGGGTAGCCAAAGACAGAACAACTATCATCTAAAAGATCAATAAAAATGGGAATTAGGCTAGCAGTTATAGACCAATCACGTGCCTACCATCGATGTAGAAGTCGTGACAGGACAATTAGGAAAAAGAATATATATTTCCATGAGAGGGAAAGATCTATTACTAAAAGGACAGAAAAGATGTAAGATGGGATCTGAAAGAGTGAATCACTCCACATCAGCCTGATGAACCTGGAAAAAGTGGGAAAAATGTTACAATTGACAATACAAATACATACAACATGATCTCATATAGCTGGATACACGAATGCCACAGAATATCCAAGATCGGCAAACCAGTGGTGAGATGCATAGCTGACTCATTGATGACTAGGAAGTACTTAGCAGAGGTTCGTATAAAAAGAGGGATTGTTCAAAGGAGCTCACAGTATCCACTACTATTTTTTCTAGCCATGATACCACTCAACAGAATCTTGAAGAACAACAAAGTATACCGATTTTCCCCAACGAAGGGAAAGGTCAACCACTTCATTTGAATGGATGACAAAAAACTCCGTGCAAAGGATAGGAAAAGTTCGAAACGTTGCTCAACAAAGAGGAAGGAAACACCTCAATGGCCAAAGAAAGAATACAATTTCGGCACACATCCTCCGTCTGGAGAGAGTTTTTTTTTTTTTAAATACATCTTTTGTCCACCAAAATTACTGAAATTTATCCCCGGTAAACGTATCATGGGTACGTCTTTAGTTTTAGTATTAAATAGTCATGAGAACGAATATTTTTTATTGAACAAACTTAATGAAATGAATTTGTTATAACTGAAATATCATGTATGCAGAAGTACTGAAGTATTGTCCAGAAAAATAATGTGCATAAAAGGCCATACCTTTTGGGGACCCTACATTCAAGTTTCCTCAACCAATGCAACCCACCTAAGTAATCAGAATAATTATTTACTGTATTCACTGGAATCCATCCTGCAATCAAAATAAGCAATTTGAATATTAATGGTGATATGAGCTTATAGATCAGGTTGAGAAGTTTGTCTTAGAATTCAGTGGGTACAGCTCTAATTCTGTTGGCACCCAATGCTATCTTTGTCATGTAAACGATAGGGTTAAATCTCGAAGAAGTGCCCAGGTTGAATGTTGATTGTAGACGAGGAGTAATGGAGCTTCATTTTGGTAATTGATCGAATGATTAGTGAAGCAGGAAAGAGGATAAATTGACCGAGTTCAAACTGGCATGTATCATCTCTAATCTCCACTAATAGGGGGTAAAAAACACATCCAAAAGTGAGAGAAAACTTCTTGCTCCTGACACACTCATGAGAGAATCATAAGTTGTGTAAAAAATAGTTGCAAACCAGGATCATGAGAACGGTGTGGTAAGTGAGTTGTAGAATTCATCACATATTTACTTACCTCTCATATTGTCATCGTTATGTAAATTGTGGGGTTCAATCCGGGTGAAGCAGCCAAAGTAATTACTGGTTTTGGTTATTAAGTATCCAAGTTTCATTTGGGCAAGAGATAAAGGATTATACTTTGAAAATATAGCCACTCATCAAAATGATTCGTTTCAATTGTATCACCATAATGAAGTTATTACTGTTGGTCAATGTTTGGCGCTTGATGACACTTGCCTCTTGAAATTTAATTTCTTTTTTCATTAAAAAACATTTCATGAATAAGGAATTGCTTATTGGCAAAACACACATAAATCCACAGAATCTCTGAGAGAGAGAGCGAGGGGGACAGAGAGAGAGAGAAGGGGGAGATAAAGAGAGAGAAAGAGAGATAGGTGAATATGTATGTATATATATATATATATATATATATATATATATATATTATATATATATATATATATATATATATATATATATATTTATATATATATATATATATATATATATATATATATATATATATATATATATATATATATATATATATATATATATTTACGTGCGTGTGAGTATGTACGCGGTGTTATTCCGATAAGTCTGTTAATTAGTGATTTAAAAAAATTTATTGCCCCTGGCAAGTATCATTTTTCAAGCAATATCCCTTTAAATCAAAACACCATACGTTAGGAATTTTAGACCAATATTCAGAGTAAGAGTCATTATAACGAAACAAAAGGATTGCCCAAGATGAGTTTTTTCCTCTGTTTTCCTCACTCATCCGTACGATCTGTTCTAACACTTGGTTCTTTGTTTAAAAAAGTGATACATACGAATGGATCGATCTGATAAAGGGTTACCCCCTTCATGATCGCTTAAAACATTAACAAAACGATAAATTGTTACATCCAAGAAATGTCGATTTAAAAATATTATCTTTGGAAATAACTTTAAAAAACCATAGGGCTTAGATAGAAAAATCAAAGCACCAATATTTTACTATAGCAAGGAAATATATGCTTTTTCCCTGTCGAGGTGGGGGGGTTCTCACAAATCCAGTAATACTTCACCCAGTTCAATATCCCTAGCTAAAAGGGTCTGTCAGGGATTTTACGTAAAATCATGATTGAAAATAGATAACAAACGTATTTGATTTCCAAAGTTCGCACGCACACACACATGTACGTATATATATATGTATCTCATAATCGTCTTCCATCTTTATGGAAAAAATAGCTATTGAGGTCTCCCATATTCACTAGTTTCATTTCACGAACTGACCCTTGAGACGTTGTTTATTGCACCAGAATCACACGTAGATGTTTAATGTATTCCTTGCTTCGTCAGGTTCTCAATTCACTCCAATTTGTTCTCCAAGAAATTCTTTCTTTTTTTTCTTTTGTTCCTACCAAAGAAATATTCAGTTTTTTTCGACTCCCCAATTTACTCTCATTCTTCCTCCACTTTCTTATCTTCCTCATCTGTTTTTTTTTCCTTCCTTCATTTTCTCGTCTTAAGTTTATTCCCCCCACCATGTTCACAACCCTCTCCTCCTCCCCGTTCTTGATTTTTCTTTTCTCTTTCTTTTATTTTTTTTTTTTTTGCTTCTATGTAATAATCATTCATTTTCAGAACATTTCTGCAAATCGATGGGAATTTTCTCACCAATGGAATCTGGAGTCATTTGAATGAAATCAGATGACAAAGAACTCAACTAATAACGACCCCATTGCCATTAGAGCTTGATTTTTTCGTCATTATTATTATTATTATTATTATTATTATTATTATCATTATTATTATTATTATTATTATTATTATTATTATTATTATTATTATTATTATTATTATTATCATTATTTGGAATCTCACACCAGTTGCCTGGTGGTAACCGCTGGAGTTTGAGTGACAGCAAGTCTCCTCAAGTCTCCAGCCCTCCTTCCTAATACTCATTTGTCGCAGTAATTCTACGATTTACAGTTTCACACCGGTTACCCAGTGGTTATCGCTGAAGGCTGAGTGACAATAAGTCTCCTCAGGTCTTCAGCTAACGTTTCCTCCCTCTTTCGCATTTCATGACAGATTTACTATTCGTTGCAGTACTTATATCTCTAGCACCCTCCTCAGTATCCGTGCAGTTCCCAGTAGTGCTGTAGTCTGTACGGTCTCTATCCTCCCCCTAATCCCGATCTCCTCCAGTCTCTCCCTCAGCGTTTTGGGGACTGTTCCTAGTGCACCCACTATGACCGGTACTACCCTGGTTTTCACGTTCCACATCTTCCTTAACTCCCTTGCTAGGTCCCGGTATTTTTCCCTTTTTTCACCCTCCTTCTTTTTTACTCTATGGTGTGCAGGTACAGCAACGTCTACTATCTGGCAGGCCTTCCCTTTTTTTGTCTACTATTACTTCGTCCGGTCTTTTTGCCTGGATGAGGTGGTAAGTTTGGATGTCAAAGTCCCAGAGTATTTTGTGGTTGTCATTCTCCAAAACTGCCTCTGGCTTGTGCTGATACCACTTTTCCACATGGTTGAATCCCATTTGTTTACTTAGTTCCCAGTGTATCATCGTTGCTACACTATCGTGTCTATGCTTATACTCCTTCTGGGCGAGTTGACTACATTCACTAGTTATGTGGTTTACTGTCTCATCTCTTTCACCGCACATGCGGCATTTGCTGTTTGTCAGTTCTGTCGATTTTTGTTTTTATGTAGTTTGTCCTTATGCTTTTGTTTTGGGCTGCCATGATGAACGATTCTGTTTCTCTTTTAAGGTTCCCCTTTCGTAACCACGTCCATGATTTCTCGTCTGCTATATCTTGTATCTGTTTTTTAAACTCGCCGTATAATTTTTTCCCTTCCCATCTTTCTTTTCTAGTTTGCTGTACTGTTCCATCGTTTTCTACTTCATTGTTTGTTGCACTATCTCTCGTGCTCTTTATGATTTCTTCACTATTTGTTTGCACGTATCTTTCTAGGACTGTTTTAGCTCTCTGGACACAATCTTCTATGCTGATGAGCCCCCTACCACCTTCTTTTCTCTTAACGTATAGTCTATCTGTATCATCCCTTGGGTGTAATGCTTTATGCATCGTCATAAGTTTCCTTGTTTGCCTATCCATTGATTGGAGCTCTTCCTTTGTCCATCCTAGGAATGGTCCTGTATACCTAACTACTGACACAGCCCAGGTGTTCATTCCTTTTATTAGATTTCTGCTGTTTAATTTGGTTTCTAATATTTTCCTTATCCTTCTGAGGTATTCTCTCTTTATTTTCTCCTTCATCTCTTCCCGTTTTATCGTGTCACATTCAAGGAAACCTAGGTACTTGTATCGGTCTTGTGCAGTCAATGCCCTAATCTTGCTGTTATCCGGGAGTTCGATTCCCTCAGTCATTGAAAGCCTTCCTTTGTGCATCACCATGATTGCGCATTTTTCTATTCCAAACTCCATTCCGATGTCCTCACTATATTCCCTTACTTCGTTGAACAGAGTCTCAAGCTCTCCCCTGGTTTTTGAGAACAATTTAATATCGTCCATGTACATTAGGTGGTTGACCTTTCCTTTAGTTTTAAAGAAGTGGTATCCTTTGCTGTTTTTCAGGATTCTTTTAAGCGGTATCATTGTTAGAACAAATAATAGTGGGGACAACGAGTCACCTTGGAAGATTCCTTTTTTTATCCCTACCTCGGCTAGTTTGTCCCCTGCAGCTGTCAAATCTACTTTCCAGTCTTCCATTGAATTACCAATGGATTTAACCACCGGTTCGCTAATTTTGAACATTTTAAGGCATTCGAGTATCCAGCTATGTGGAATCATATCGTATGCCTTTTTGTAATCAATCCATCCCATTGTGATATTCTTTCTCCTTTTCCTTACTTCTCTTAAGATCATCTGGTCTATGTAGAGTAAATCGTTTGCCCCTTTGGTTCCTATTCTACACCCTTTCTGTTCTTCTGGTAGTAGTCCCCTCCTATCCATTGACATGTATATTCTCTCTGCTATTTGCCCGGTCAGGATTTTCCATATAAGTGGTAAGCACGTGATTGGTCTATAGTTGCTTGCTATTTTCCCCTTTTCTGGGTCTTTTTAGATGAGGGTGGTTCTGCCTTTAGTCATCCATTCTGGTGCTTTGCCTTCGTTTAGACAATTTTGGAGTAGTTGAGTGAGTCTGCCGTGTAACGTGGTGAATTTTTTGAACCAATACCCATGGATCCCGTCGGGACCCGGTGCTTTCCAGTTGGCTACTTTCCTAAGAGTATGTTTCAATGTGGTTTCATTCAGTACTATTGGTTCTCCCTTGTCTATATCTTCTAGTTCTTTTCTCATGTTTCCTAACCATTGCAGTGTTACGTTGTGTCTTTTTGGGTGCCCCCATATGCTATTCCAATAGTTCTTGGCCTCTGTGGCATCTTGTTTCATGTCCTGCCTTCTTTCCCCATTTAAATCTTGGTAAAACTTTTTCTCATTGTTTTGGAATGTGCGGTTTTTTATTATTATTATTATTATTATTATTATTATTATTATTATTATTATTATTATTATTATTATTATTTAGAATCTCACACCAGTTGCCTGGCGGTAACCGCTGGAGTTTGAGTGACAGCAAGTCTCCTTAAGTATCCAGCCGTCCTCTCCTAGTACTCATAGGTCGCAATAATTCTGCGATTTACAATTTCACACCGGTTGCCCAGTGGTTATTGCTGAAGGCTGAGTGACAATAAGTCTCCTCAGGTCTTCAGCTCACGTCTCCTCTCTCTTTCGCTTATCATGACAGAGCTACAATTTGTTGCAGTACTTATATCTCTAACACCTCCCTCAGTATCTGGGCAGTTCCCAGTAGTGCTGTGGTCTGTACGGTCTTAATCCTTCCCCTAATCCCGATCTCCTCCGGTCTCACCCTCAGCGTTTTGGGGACAGTTCCTAGTGTACCCACTATGACCGGTACTACCCTGGTTTTCATGTTCCACATCTTCCTCAACTCTCTTGCTAGGACCTGTTTTTTTCCCCTTTTTTCACCCTCTTTCTTTTTTACTCTATGGTATGCTTGGTTGTAGGGCCTTATGCATCATCATGGATTTTCTCGTTCGCCGATCCATTGACTAAATTCTTCCTTTGTCGATCCAGGTAGCTTACTACAACTACTACTACTACTTATGCCCGTGTGTTTATTCTTTTCATCAGATTTTGCTTTTCAGCATTTTCTCTAGAAATAGTTTATCCTCTTAAGGAAATTTCTTCTTGCATTTCTTTCTGCTTTATTTCATTACATTTGAGAACCCCTTAGCATTTGTATCGATTCAGTGTAGTCAATGCTCTGATTTTTATCATTGCCTAGTAATTCGAGTCTTCCTGCAGTTGGGAGCGTTCTTTTGTGCATTACCATTAGTGTGAATTTCTCTATGTTCTATGTCATCCCAACGTTAACGACTCCTCGGTGTTATCTTTCTTGGAATTGAAGGCTAACGCCACAGTCACCAAATCTATGCACAAGGCAACAATAGCATTCACTCGAGATTCAGACTTAGATGACCAGTAGCTTTCCCTCCTCTATCTTGGAAATGTTGTCGATATCAAAGCATGATTCTTATCTTGAATACTTTCTTGGGACCTAAAATCTTTTAATGGATTCGGGTATATCGTAATAAGTTTTTGCTTTCATCCAATGAGATCTGTTATTTTAATCATAAACATAATAAACCGCAATAATTTCAGTATGCTTCATCAGATATCCAAAGCTTTCTGTTTAATAATCTTTTGCAATGAATATCAAATGAGAGATCAGAAACTTCATTTGTGTCAGCGAATCTTGCAACATATTTTTCATTGTTTCCTACAGTACTGAAACTAGAACACACACTTACAATAAAACAATTTGCAATGCCTTTTTACAGTAAATCAAAAGCTATGTATTGACATCATACTTATTACAGCTTTATTTCGTCTGGAACGCTTGGATTAATTTCTGACCAATGATAATCTTTTTGTGCTTTTTTTCTGATTTTATATTGAAGAATCATTAGCAATGGTTTGCGTGGTACGTATAATTTCCTGATCCAGTCAGTAACTCCCAACACAAGAATAAGTACGGATACTTACATTACTAATTTTAGATAAGGAAAAAAACAAAAATTTCGTTGTTTTATCATCAATTTTCTCATATAAACAAAAATATTTAGTCTATCCAGGATTATATTTAATGCATTGTGGATGACTGATGAGGGAGTTGAAATATGATTGTTGAGCGCCAAGAAAAGCTAAGGGCTGGCCTAAACGAACCGGATTCAGGTGGAAATGATTCTAATATACAACCGTTTTATTCTTCTCCTTACGCTCTGTCACTATGTATGTAACGATTAGAAGGAATGCATTGTACTTGTAAAACCAACACAGAATATCTGAAGTTACGAAAAAAATCCAAAAGAAACCATTTACTTCGAGAAATGTTAGGAATTAGAAAATTATGTCAAAACTTATATGTACGGGTCATCCTTTAAGTATTCCTTTATATTGATGAAATACAGTCGAGATTTTAAAATTCGTTTACATTGGAATCATTGTTTACATAATTTCATGCACAATGTATATCTTCTTTTCATCAAAAATGCTTGAGACGTATTTGTGGTGTTTCCATTTCATTTCAGATATATTATTGACAATCAATGTTTAATAAAGAGTTTTTGTTGACACCTTGCAAGATAAAAGACATAAAGGTTTACGAAAGAGTTTCGTAAAACAGGTCCGAACGACGAGGCTTTTCGTCGGAAAAGTACTTGAGTATTCCGCTGGAACCCTTTCATCGGTCGAAATATTTTTGGTGGCTGCATTTGATAAAATTTGAGTCAATATTCTTTCATGCATTAATTGGAAAATACATTGATCCTGCTTCAGTATAACTCAAAGACACTGAAAAAAATTAACAAAGATTTGAGAAATAACCAAATTAAAACATATCAGAGGACTATTTGATGACATATAACAAGAAGGAATGATAGTCGATAGTAAAAAAAGAACAAATGCTGCGAGAGGAGACCTGACATAAAATTCAGAGGGTAATAGAAAGGTTTGCTGCAAAGGCATAGCAAAGATTTGCATGGTCATAGTGGGAATGAAAAGAGCTTGATAAGGCCATTGCGTAGAGTGAAATTATTATGAATGATATTCATGATATCAACGAAAGAGATTATATATAAAACAAAAATTCTTTTGAAAGTTTACATAAATTGCATTAACAGATATTTTTGAACAATTAACTGGAAAGGCATAAATCATAGAATATTTTTCAGTTCTTCAAACTATCGTTTCGATATATCAAAAATATCTCTCAATCGAAAAAAATAGCTACAGAGTAAAGGGCAACAATAAATCGAATCCTCTTCACCAAAAGTGATATTGTACTGAAGGACAAAAGTAGATTCATGAATCTATGAAAGAAATATCTTCCCAAAAGAGGTTCCTGTAACTTACTCTAGAATATGACAATAACCCATGGTCCGTCCTTACAAAGAATGCATTCAGATTCATGAAGGATTTTCAGAGATATTGTGTCGATGGACAGACAGATGCAAGTGAACATTCATAGTTCTTCCAACTTCGTTTGAAGAGATACATAACTCAGAAGTCTTATGAAATTCAATATAAACTAGTTTTTCTACAGAATGAAGATGAAGATAGGCGACTGAATAAACATTAGCAACGACTGCAGAACATCAAAAATTGCATAATGAAGTCATTGATTTGAAAGAAAATGTTTTCGGTGTTTCTCTAAGAACTTTCTCCTATGCATTTGTTCACGATTGACGGCTTTGGATTTGAAAGAATCTATGTGAGCGAATTAAAAGGTGTCTGCAGATTAATTCCGCCTCAAATGCACAAAGAAATAAATCCTGCTAACCATTCTCTGTGAAAATTTTATGCTTTATAATGTTTTTCTCGTGATGAAACTGATAATTGCTAAACATAGCATCTTCACAATGAGACTCAAATTCGTTTGAAGCAGTTTTTTTTTTTTTTAAATGAGTTAGTGTTGTATTCGCTTATTCAATCAAAAAGAAGAGAAATCATAGATAAAAAGAAATTTTGAATATGTTTTTGAAGATTTTCCCCTGTTCATATACGTTTACGATGGTGTCTGCTGGATTTTCTGTAATCAATAGACACGATCTGTGCTGTAGTTTGGTCTTGCTTTCGATAGACAAAGGAAGTAGCATCTATTGATCAATTTCGATGTAATGTTTTTTCCACCTGATTTAACCGATATATCCAAGAACCAAGCCTTTTTACAGTGATTACCATAAACTTTCTGCTGAAATATATCATTGTAAAATCTGTGGTGTATTCCAACTATACGATCACCGAGCAAAAAGAGAAAAATGAGCTTGTTGAAGTGAAAAAGGAACGAATATTTGATACATAATGGAATAATGATGCATCGATAGACCAATAATCAGTGTGCCCGAAATCTCATGTTTTGCACGATGACAAAGGTATGAGCGAGTTGATTGTGCAAAAGTAAACTTGAAATTATTTTATAATTATGGCACAGTTTATTTCAGTTGGTCTACAAAACTGTATTAGCTATGCTATGATATTCTGATTCCATTGTGTTCCTATTTTACGTTTTGGAAGATTGCCTCATAGACAGTGGGTAGTCTACAACTTCTTGTTATTGCATTGATGAAATTGTGTTCTTTACTTTGAATATCTTTCAGTATGATGGGAAAGACGACAGTCAATTTTTATGCAATTTGAGAGTCTTTGTTGGTATTCTGTTTATGAGTGATATTGATGGAAGGAAAAGAAAAACATAAGTAAGATAGGATGAAAGTTGACATTTTTCATTTGTAGAGAAATCAGATTTTCAAACCTTCAGAGATCGTGTAAAATCGATAAAAACTAATTATATTTTTCTTTTCTATCTAGTCAGCCACATAACAATATCTATAAAAAGCATCATCTGTATCTCACTGCCAATTAACAAGTAAAAATGTTATCAAGTACGACTACTTTATTAGAGTATACGTAACCCCAACGATAATGACGCAACAGACAAGATTGACAAGGTGTATATTCCAATTATTTCCCTTCCACTGACTCCATTTTTGGACAGAAAATTAATGTTGCGTTTGCATAAAGATAGAGAAGAATAAAATCGATAAAAAACTTTACGAGCAAGACTAGAGACCTTATTTTTGGCACAATACAACAATTATGGAAAACCCAATAAGTATTGAAGTGACTCCAGTTACAATGCTCTCGGAGATGTGTTCTCTATCACTCTTTTGAGTTTCGAGCAGATGGGAATAGTCAAGAAGAGGAAGTTGCACCGACCTTCCAAATGATGAGATTTCGCTCGTCTTGAGAACTAGTGTAAAAAATGCAAACAGTTGCCTGGAATTGATCACCAGTCGTTGAGGCTGATGTGGAATAGGCAACTTTGTTACCTATTTAGCTTTTGGATTCAGACATGCTTTAGAACTTTTGCATACCTTGGGTTTACGCATAGAAGTTTGATTGTTTTGACGACTTTTCGTGTTTCAACCAAATCAATGGCTTCATGGGGGTAAAAAAATTCGTATTTTTTATACTGTTGTTTTATATTGAAGTAAGTTCACCTGATTATGCATTTATAACGTCTGAAATGATAGTGCATAGTCAAGTGGGACGTTTACAGGGAAGATACAGTCAACAGGGATGTGTAATCGAATCATTTAAAGCTTTTAAGTATTTAAGCCGACAAAACATAAATCATATGATACGAAATATATCAAGGGTGGAACTTTAATCTTTGAACGGTGAGGGATCAGAATAGCTTTTTTTTTCTTCAGGAAACTGCACTGTTTGGCTATGCTGTCCGAAAGTTTTTTACAGTGTGCTCCACCAAGGTTGTTCCATTCCTTATTCACTGGTTCCCACAACTTGTCAGCGTTACAAAATTGCCCCAACCTGTTGTACTTTGATATGCATCTCTATTGTGACAACGCAGGCCAAAATTGCCTTTTGTTGAAAATAGCTTTTTGTTTTGTACCACAAAACTTGTCCTGACATGGACGTGAGCACTTTTGTAAAACATATTGGTACTTATTGATACTAATCGACTTTTTGCATCGTAAAATTTACCCAGCAATAGTTGCTTGAATTAACCCCATACCACAATTCAAGCTCCTCCATGCTTTACTGTGGTAGACGTGCATTCTGGGTTTTATTGCTCCTCCCCAACCAACCAAATAGGCGTTCAGAGGCATCAGTAGACTGTTCAAAACGTGCTCATTGTTCCACAAAACAAGCTCAAACAAGGCCTTTGGCTTGCATTATTTAGTGTAGTGTAGAGATTGCTCAGTTCTTAACACGATTAATGGGATCTCCACGGAGGTCTTTCTGCATGGTACCCAGTGCTTTACGAACCCTGATCAACCCAGTGTGTCATCCATCTAGTTGTTGGAAAATATTTACGTAGCTCAGATTCCAATACGATTTTTGCATTGAATTCCCTTGATGATAATTGAATCAATCAAAGAAATATACATCCTTCAAAACATCCGTTTTTAATTTTTATGCAAAACACATTAATTATCTTCCCATTGTTTAATAGCCCTCTTCAGGCTGGCTTGGAAACCTAGACTGATTGCCAATGACATCTACTATTTACTAATAGCTGGGGGAGAGAAGAGATAAATCCATGCCGATCCGAAAGACATTATTTTGAAGTGAATACCAACTGTTTCAGCCCGGCTTGACAATTCTATTGTTAGCTACTTCGAACCTTCTCAGAGAGATATAACGATCACACGACACTTTAAAGAGTTTTTTTTATTGCAAACAAATTATCATTTTCGTAAATGAATAGACATATGAGTGGCTCAAATAATTTTATGAATCTCATTGCGTTTAAACATTGAATCCTTTATCCTACGAAATGTAGTTGCATGCTTCAGAATGCTGCTTCTCTCTTTGTTTCGAACAGTCCTGATCAAATGTTAGCATTTCTTTCCATAAGAGATTAAACTATGATAATGTATCCTTCCCTTCTTAATTGATACAATGTCTGCCTGTTTCTTTATCCCATTTAGACGTTCACAAGGCAAACGCTTTGAACCAAAAGTAAAATTCCTTTGGGTGAGATTTAATTTTTCTCTCAAGTTTCTCTTCGTCGTGGTCTCGTTGCGTTCTCGTCTATCTCGTCCGATTCAGCATCGAAAAATCTGAAGTTACAGGTACACACCCAGAAGATGCGATAAGTATGAAAAGTGTGAGGGCTTTGACATTGTGATGTAACAGCAACACAGTACACATCACTCAATGACCCGTGTGTACGAACGTAATTTTCTGCTAGTAACCAATATCACACAATCGGTCTTTAATTCATCCAAAATAGTTTGATACTTTCTATCTAGACCTTGTATTTTACACTGAATCTATGCTGATGCCAGAGACAGACATTCTGACAACTGGGTATCAAACGATCCCTATAAGTTTTGCCCTAGCATACCCCCGGTGCGGACACTCAGATTGTTTCCTTTTGGAAATATATATATTTGATGAGAATCATATTTTACTTTTTTAATCAGTATAATTTTTCGAAGTGAATTTTTTTTGGCGCCTGCATTTGACACCTATTCCTGACTTTGAATTGAGTAGTTTATCTTTATCCTGAAATGATAATCTTTGCAATTTATCTTCGAGAAACTTGTCACGTTTTAATCTTTTTTTCCAGACAATCATCATTTTTTCTTCCATTATATTTGTGTGATTTAAAGCGTGAAGGGGGAAGATAATAATGAAACACTACAGCGTAAGAGCGAAAAATATCTTTACAGCCCAGGAAGAGCTGGAAAAATAATAGCAAACAATAAAAACATGCTTAAACAAGCGATAGTTTTTAATTGAAACAACGGATACAACTATGAGAACAGTGAAGAGTATAAAGACCTTCAATCAACCGTCAAACACGAAGGCAGATTCTTTCTTATATTACACAGGTACAATTGCATTGTCTATCTGATAAATTAATACCACAAAACAATGGCTAACAATCGTCTTAGAACAGATTTACAAATTTCATCGGTATATTGTCTTTACCAAAATATTGAGCACTATCAGAATAAGGACATTTTGGATGAATATATACGACCCTTATATATATATATATATATATATATATATATATATATATATATATAAGAGGGCGAGAGAGAAATAGACATGCAGACGGATAAATGAATGAATCAAGTTAAATGCTTATTCTATGCTGATCCATCGATCCCTGTAGACACATATCTATCGATTTATAATTCTATGTATCTATATATAGACAAAAATCTAAATGATGAGTGGTTAAAGCTTTTGAGACCATATATATATATATATATATATATATATATATATATATATATATATATATATATATAGATAGATAGATAGATAGATGGATGCATTATCTATCTCAGTCCATTTCCGCCAACAATTTGCACTTCGTACATTTACAACATTTTTTTCCATTAGCACCACGCGTGCCTTTTTTTCCTCCTTCGAGCCTCCCAAAAAATGTCATTCGTAAAACAAGCACTGCTGATAACTGTGTTCGGATGAAAATTTTTCAAACTGAAGATTTTCGGTTCAATCTGTCCGCTTTTTTTTTTTTTTTTGTTGTTGTTGTTTTGTTTTGTTTTTAGAAAAAAACACCAAGCTTCACTTTTGACCCTCTTACACTCAAAGCATACTCCAACGCCTGACACATAAACACTACTATGAACTTTTCTCGTCAATGGTTGAATTGATTATCACCGACAGTCTGTGTTCTTTTAAAATGACCAGGCAGTGTATGGAATCCGCCTTTGACTAGCGAAAAATCCTTAGTCGTTTAGTTTGTCACCAAACCTCATTAATTGGGGTATCCAGTGGAGATCAGATTCACAACCCTGATAATTTGGTCACAGTAGTACCAGCCAAATAGACAGGTACTAAAAAGTAAAGTATTACAATTGATAATATTACATTTGTTAATTATTCTATTTAATTGAAAATGTGAAGGTTCTGCCGTGTCCTACAGTTCATCAAGCCCCTTTTTCATGACGAGTTCTGTCCCTTTAAAGGCCAGAACAAGGATAAATAGACATGAGTGAGAGGACTTCAGATGAATGAGTATCCAACTCAGTAATCCCTGCTGAAATATTTTCTTGGACTTCATCAAATACGGGAATTAGATTAACTGAATCCATAATATTTCCATTGAGAGTCAATTCATATTTGTCAGTCAACATTATCATAAAACATAACTTATTTTCATCCTTAGAAAGATACTGATAAATCTGCACCCTATTTGTCTATAAACACTCAGTGAAATGGTTTCATCAGGACTGATTGATTCAGAAACGACTTCCATTATGTATCAGTTCCATTTCCACCTGAGAGTTTCTGGCTTACATTTTCTCTTTTATAATGTAATAAGATATTGAATGGAAAGAAGTCAAGGATTACATGCATGCAGTTGTTCAACATAGAAGTCATTGCCTCTTGAGTCGACAAATCGATTCCTTTCTTAGCCTTTAAATTAGCAGATCTGAAGCCCGTTCATTGCAGATGGGGAGGGTGATACTTGACGCATGAGAACATGCTCATATATACATACGATCACACACACACACACACACACACACACACACACAAACACACAGAAACACACACACGAACACACACACACATATATATATATATATATATATATATATATATACATATATATATATATATATATATACATATATATATATATATATATATATATACATATATATATATATATATATATATATATATATATATATATATATATATATATATATATATATATATGTATAAGTTCAGCATAGAACAATGGAAAGCAGTTCATCTCATGGATCATAACTCAAGTACCGAGTTCAATGCATACCTTGCCTTGTTCTTTTTTCTATCCGATACCTTACTATTGGGCAATATATATATATATATATATATATATATGTATATATGTGTGTGTGTGTGTGTGTGTGTGTGTGTGTAATGATTGATAATTTTGTCATCCATAGATAGCTGTTTCGTTGTATTAAACCTCTTAATTGCTGTTATAGGCTATCCAGTACCACTAATCGAGACCATCGCTTCAGACCTAGAGGCTGGCATTTTACCCCTAAGCAGAACTGGACGGTCAGTAAGACTGAATAAAACGATATATTTACTTATGCATGATACCCCATCTACCAAAATGCTCCTTGTGTTCGAGTGGCGATGCACAATAGCAGTAACAGACAGGTGCCCTATCCAACAATGCTCAACTTTAAAAAAGAGAGCATTAATAATGATAATTAATGTGTCAATAACAGACAGCTTTTTCGTTGTATCGTAATATATATATATATATATATATATATATATATATATATATATATATATATATATATATATATATATGTATATATGGAAGGATATGGACATAAACTTAAACAGAGACTATTTGAACCACTCCATATTTGCTGATGATTTTTTATGATGTTAGAAGTACCGAACAAAATACAAATAACGTATCTGAGTAAGGAAAAAAGATCAGTCAACGATGAACAGGAAAAAACAAAAGTAATTTTTTAAATAAAGTCCCCCAAGACTGTTTTGTTGACAAATATGAATGAAGACATTTCAAAGAGTACACTCACAATGAGATTAAAGCCTGTTGAATAAATACATAATACCAGGTATGTCTTTAGAATGTAAAACATGGAAAATAACAAAACGAACAGAGGGCTACTTAGAATCATAGAGAGAGGCAGGTGAAGAGCAGTACTAGGAACAATTTCAATACCTTAAGAATACCTTAAACGTAGCTCAAAGTGAGGACTAGACTGAAAGATAATTTACAAATGATCAAGCAAGACAATTTGGCAACAGATTTGGTAGAAACGTTGAACAATCGGCACCTCTCAATTCTACTACTTGCTGATTCATGGGGAAGAAATTATTGGTTGTGTTTAAATTATCATGGGGTAAGAACAGAAACAAAAAGAAATATTTATAATTTTGAACGGTGTGTATATATATATATATATATATGTATATATATATATATATATATATATATGTATATATATATATATATACATACATATATATATATATATATATATATATATATATATATATATATATATATATGTAAGTCCAATACAATTCTTAATAAATTCTTTTAGCTCATCACATCATTTTAGGTGGCCGAAGGTTTCATCGTAATTCATTTACATACACGAATTGTCCATTATCTGGGAACTCCCTGTACCCAATTATCTCACCCAGGGGGTGAGCCTCTGTCAATGTCAATTTAGCCTAATTTTAAGTGACATGAGATCGAAGTGCTGAAGCAACCATTAAGAGAAGATACGTGCAAATTGTTTTTAGGAGACGATTGTCAATATTGGCTGTACGGCAGGCTCACAGGTTTGTTATCAATTATGCTTCAGTTACCATTTTGTTTGACAAAAAATATATTTACGGGAGATGACATATTGATTCCACAATCACAGCTACTATACAGGAGAGTTTCTGGTGGAAAAAGATATATTCATAATCAAATTCCTGCTTGGAGGCAGAAAAATGAATTTGTGATGTTTGTTGTTTTAAGTTTTGGAGCCAACAAGAGCATTGAACAATGAGCTCATAAAATTGGTCCGAGGAGGACGATTGAAGAAGATAAGATGTAAGATTGCAGAGAAATGTATGCAGAACCAGACATTCTTAAAGATAGAAACGCATATGTGCACGCAGAAAGACCTCCTTTTGCCCCCTCTCCGTCTGTCTGTCTCTTTGTCCCTCTGTCTCTAACACACACACACATACACTCATATTAACACATATAGATTGATAGATAGATAGATACTCCATCTATCTGGGATAATAGAAATTGATTGTCTTCTTCTGTTGAATTATGCATCTGAAATGTGAGAAAGTGCATGGTTTCAACCAAATACACATATGTATGTGGGTGTGTGGCTACGCGAAAGAGAAAGTGTGGTTAAATGTAATAGTTTTTTTTAAATGGTTTTATATATATATATATATATATATATATATATATATATATATATTTATACACATACATGTATATAAGTGTGTGTGTGTGTGTGAGTGCATGCACATTGTTGAATGAGTACAATACAACTTATAATCACCTGTCTTGTTACCTTGCAGATATTTGATGTCGAAACTCACGGGATCAACCAATCAAATGTCCGTAGGAATTATACTACGTAATGAGCAGTTTACAATTATCCAGGAACTCTCATCGGCCCGTATATCCAATGAATCATCGGCTAAACAGTATCATATCTTTTACACACAAGAACCGCAAAACAATTAGAGGATAGCATCTTGGCACACTGGAACTAGTCAACTAAATTATTCATGCATTGATAATCAATAACATCAGCTTCGTAGTGTACAATATAGTGTATAATTCATTGCGTACTTCAAGGTAATAAAGGGGTGATCAATATTTCGGGCAATTTTTTGAACAACTAAGATCGTCCATTATTTCATGTCTCTGCTCTTCTCTCGTTTCATGTCGATGCCGTTTCATTTTCTTTCTTATCCCTAAAAATTGCTCGTCCATGGTTTTATGTGAGATCCATCGACCTACTCCCGTATTGAACTACTTAACTTTTCACAACAGTGTTCCCCAAGTGTGTAGTGTTATTTCTCTCCAAATATGAACAATTCCAGTGCAGGTTTTATCTCTAAATTTTGCCTTAAATCTTTCAATCGACAAATGTAAGACCAAGGAGATACCGACTATGTATACTGAAATAGGCTTACATAGAAGATTCATTTTTTCGTAACTGAAAGTTTTTTGAGTTATTCATTTTAGTTGCATATACGGTGTGCCGGCGTAAGTCAGTGTACTGTTCTAAAGTTTGAGAATCACTGGCCAAGACCTATGGAGAGATGATGGGAAATTGATTTTCTCATCGTGGGGAAGATTTATCTAGATTTGGGTCCATTCCCAATTTCCAGCCAGCATTGTCTGTGCTGGATATAGATATTCAAAGTATCAATTTAACCAATTGCGTAAGAAAAAATTCAAATATAGGCACTTATATTTATTACTGAAGTAACTTATGCAAGACTGACTGAACTCTATGTCAAGTCCTTTCATTTTAAAGAGGAGTGGTCTTCAACGTACTTGCATCTATCTGTCTTTATTTTCAATTTGTTTTTCTTTCAATCGATTTCCTGAAAATATTTCAGCCACATAAGTTCAGAGAGGACTCAGACTCAAAGTATTAAAGTCGTCTGTCTCAATAAACCCTGATGTTCTAACGATTGCCGGTACGGCTCATGATTTCATGTCTTTCCACACGTAAAAATACACAGTTTGGTCAAACCGTGATTAGTTGAGATATATGTTGGCCAAACACAGATTCCTCTACGGAGAGCTTTGGTTCGCCTAACCAATCAACAGACTCCTTTTACCTCGTCTCGTTTTTCTCTAGAGTTTTCTTATAACTGAACTTTTATTAGTCTGATAGAATCAGTTCATGGCAGAATTACCACCACAGTTCATATTAGCAGTTGGTTCCCATATTGTCTTTATTCACCATAATATCGGATACACATCCCTTCACACATTAAATACATATATATACATTTATATATACATGTGTGTACGCGTGTATATATATATATATAT
>OY735221.1:55363769-55406269 GCA_963457665.1 Thysanoteuthis rhombus
TGCAGTTAAGTTTGCTAACGGATGCAAAATCTACGGCCTCCTATTTTCTTCATTCCAATGCATCTGAGCATTTCTTGATGACAGAACAATGAGGAATCAATCTTGCAATTAGGAATGTTCAGTACACAGAAGTGCATCGGAGTAGAATCGAATAATTCCCTTTAAATAAAAACTATTATAGTCACTTAATTCGTTCATAAAACGCAATGTTCCGATTTTCAAATCGATAGTGACAGATTCGTTCAATTATCTTTAGGATTAGTCGATTTCTATCAAGGAAATATTTCCATATCATTTTGAGAATATAGCTGTGCGCACATGACTCTTCATAAGATAAGTGTTAGAATGATCTTTACACTGTGATTCACGATTTTTGCCAATCTAAAAATGATAGACCCATTGAAGCTTCCCGTTTACCATATTCGTTTTTTTCTGTCAGTTATCATTAATACACGGGTTAGACTTTCTGAGTTTTCTAATTTACCCATGGCTGGGGGAAAAAAGTGGAGGATACATACTTCCCCCGTACGGCACAGCGTGAACTGAATACAGATTGCCTCTAGCTCATAATTGTCGAATCCATTTTTCGTGCTGCTAACGGTTTTGCCACGTGCACCTCCTGACCAATATGACATTTTAAGCAGATTAGAGAAGAAATTAAAAAGATATAGTATTATTGGAATGACATAGTTTCAAAGAACAGATTTCTTTAGAATGGCATCATTTACTTTTTTTTTTTTTTTGTAATTTTAATGAATTTTTCAATTCTCCAACTGAGGGATTTTTTTTTCTTTTGAGAATTCAAGTGGATATTTATATTCGAGTGTGCACGTGTATCTGAGTATGTGTATATCTGAGTGTGTACAGGGCGAACCAAAAGTTGAATTGTCATAATACTCTTATTGACATTTTTCTGCCATTTAGAATATCAGGTTTTCAATTTATTTATCGCACACCTCACTTTTGTTGAAATATAAGTTGATGAGCATTTTAGTCAGTATATATATATATATATATATATATATATATATATATATATATATATATATAGGTCAATTTTTATCTCTCAGTCATTCACATCAATGTGTTTAAACATCTTTTTATCTATTCATCTATTTATCTATCTCATTTTAATTCATTCTCCCTTTCAAATTCGTGCAATTGTTTTTTTTCTGTTCCTGATTGCAATTCCTCTTGTCACTTGATCTTTTAAATTCTGCTTGCGCCTTCCCCTCTCGCGTAAAAAAACCTTTCAAACCGTATTAATCCAATCACTTCCTTTTTATGGCTTTCTTTACTGTTTTATTTTGGTCGGATATTCTTTTGATTCCAACGCAATGTCATTTACCATTGAAATCACGAAAAACATTTCAACCCGTGTGTAGTAATTGCTACACTTTAGGGAAACTTTCCAAAGGATTCATAAAAGTAGGAAAGGGAAGGAAATTCGGAAGAATAGCATTTAATCACTGCGAGTTGAGTATTATTCTTTGGTCGATGAAACGTTTTAGATAAGTCTATAAAGGTGCAGCTGCTAAGTTACGATTAGTTTTACATGTAGATTTTTTAATTAACTGTTGTGAAATCGTGCATCATCGGTTGATTCATCATAAGATCAGTCGAGGGGAAGAATTTCAACCTTTGATATTTAAAGAAAAATAGAGCACCTAGGGCGATGATGCCTTATGCTGCTTTGAAGTACTTGCTTTACGACCTTGAACAATCGTAATGAATTATTTCGTCTCGGAAATACCGACCAAATTACTAAGATACTCAGTCAAATAACGGGTAGAAGATTGAAAAGACTCTATTCTAAGAGATCGAACAAGTCACGAGGATACGAGTCTAGATGTGTAAAAAAGGAAAGAAAATCGATAAGCTTATCCAGATTTCATGTAAAAGATTGAAGAAACATCAAATAGTGAAACATTTGACAAACTCATTGGCAACAGCTTTTGACAAAATGGACACGGATAAAGATATTTGCCCAATTGATGACTAGATTGTTTTCTTTGAAATTTAAAAGAACTTTTTTTCTATTATTGATTTATAACACACTTTACTATACCTCATGGTCTTTGGGTTTTTTCTTTATCTGAACGCTCTGGTTGTGGGTTGATATACTCTCCATTATCACCATCTTTTGTATTCAGTTTTACCACATTATATCATGCTTACTTTTTATCTCAGCACTCCAGATCGATACGCCTTATCACTTTTTAAAAAATTATTCATTTATTCATTTATTTCATATCATGACTGCTTTCAATAACAACAATTCCAGGGAATAGACTTTTTACCGTTTGAGCAATGAGCGCAAAATCAAATATAAAGACGTACTTCGCCATTCCCAGTCTTTTCTGAACGTTTTACCCAGAATTTTGGCCAGAGATGTGTCAGAAATCGATCGGGACAAAAATTAATGGTCTTTCTTACCTTCGTGCACATTCATTGAAAGCCTTATCCAATTTATGGTTGTTTAATCAGTGGAAGAAAGAACATCCTCGTATGAATAGCGTGAGAGATTGTGTTTGCTTTACTTTCTTATCAATTTCAGGGTTTCTGGATGTTAATCCTGGAAAATAAAATACAAACAAAAATATAACTGGCATACTGCTTAATTGCAAGACTTGTTGGTTTTTAACTCGACTACAAAGCGCTATACAACATCAAACATACTTGTGCAAATGTATTGGAATTAATCTACAAATTTTGTGGCAAAAATTCTTTTTTTTAATTATTTTTATTGAAAGGAGGGTAAAAAAAATAAATTATTCTTAGAGCACTGTTGTTCAGTCTCTTGTCCGGGGGGGGAAGTATTTTTTATTAGTCCGATAAATATTTTCCCTATCTTAGTTTTCACGTGCAAATTGAATGGTAGTCTATACCAGATGATTTTTCTACCAGTACTTTTTTTTAGCTACGCACGGTGTAATATATCAAAGAAGAACAAACTCAAAAATATTTATGATTTTAAGAACAGTTTTCAAATAATTTCAACACAACATAACAATTGAGTAATGATTAATATAACTAGTAGAGAAAATATAAATAATCCAGATTGCAACTGTATAAACAGCAACGAGTGCACTTTGCAAAACAAATGTTTCAAAACTGAAATATCAACCTTAGAGAAACGCTTAAAGGCGAAATATAACGTAAGAATATCGAAAATACCCTTTAAATTTGGATAAGTCAGTCGAACATTATCTTTTACGAACGATTATACATCATTATTCTCACATTACTGGGACCTAACGGACAGCGATCTCATACCCACGGTAAATTGGAAAATATTAAGAAAAACAAACATATGCCAGAACACTGAAATCCCATGCTACCTTTGCTTGAATGAGAAATGACAGATTTCCACCTTTAATAAATAAAAAAAAAACGGACTTAATAAATGGTAAAAATGGAGGAGCTGTAAAATCCTTGCATTGCTCTAAATTCTTATTTTTTTTTAAATATTTAACACCTTGTATACAGGCATACAAAAATCAACCACCATAGCTGTATAACTCTTCTTGTAATTATCAATAATATTAGTATCAGTATTACTATCAACATTATTATTAATATTTTTATTCCTTAGCCACTTTGAAAGCAACATAAGCACTTCAACCACCAAGAATATAGTAAGAATTGAACATTAACGGCTTAAGTCGCGTAAAAGTGAACCCTAACACTGCGGACAGATAGAAGTAGGGAAAGATACTCCCTGATAAAAAATACCTCGAAGAGCTAATGTATTCATAACACACTGATAAAAAGCGCCTGTATTATCCCGAGTAATCTAAAATCAGCCAGAAATCCACTTCTTCTACGGAAGATAAAATACAAACAATGAGCAACCATTTAGCGAGGAAAAACAAAAGATAAAAGAAATCTAAATAGAATAAGACAAAGATCTTTCACACAGAAAAATAGACACAGTATCAATAGCGTTCCTAATACGGATCCAAACAAAATGGGTCATTCGCCCGAAAAGCCAAAACAAGACAGAATCATAGACATGTTTGTGTAGCAAATCTAATATTTCATCGTATTTGAAGTCCTACTTTAACTTGACTTAATGTTGAATCTGCCAGGCATTTTATGAAATAAATGCATCACACACACACACACACACACACACATACATACATATATGTATATATATATATGGCACACATATAAACAGAATCAGAGTTTTCCTTTCACATATATTGTTTACGATGTCCACATCTACTCTTAAAGAAACTTTTCAAACATAGAATATTGGGGTCTGATATTCTTTGACACTTTTTTCATCCTAGAACGGAATAATTTTTTAGGACATAATCGATTATTGAATCAATGAAAAACACCATTTCCACAACTCAAAGGTTCCAGAAGATTTGCAAATCTTTCATGTCTTTGTTTAGCTAGTCAGGACGTTAGCATTTTAGCAAAAGTTTTTAGCCGGAATAAGATTTCTAGTTAAAAAAAAATTCGCGTCTGAACTCCTGACATAAATTACTTAACGGCAGGATAATCTTCCGAAAGTAATTGATGCTTATTTTATCGAAAAGAATTGATCATGAAGAAATCCTCGGTAAGTGGAGCTGATAAGTTTAGTTACTCACCTCTACAAACCAATTTGTACATGGATGCACTCGTGAGTAATCGTGTGAAAGTCTTAAATTCTAGTAGTATTATGCAGAAAGATGCGGCAGAGGATGAATAAAATCTGAATAATTTGGGCAGTGGGTTCAGTATCCCTTTACGTTACCTCCCTGCTTTAATCTTAGTAATATATGGACTAATTTTCATTTAGTTTCTAGAGACACTGGCATCAGCAGACTTATGTGCTCTCTCTCTCTCTCTCTCTCTCTCTCTCTCTCTCTCTCTCTCTCTCTCTCTCTCTCTCTCTCTCTCTCCGGGTAATTTTTAATAATGAAAGTAATCGATTATAAAGGAAAAAACTTAATGTACAGTTGATACAAGTACTCAGATTTACGAGAAAGCAACGCTGGAGGTGTATGTCAAGACCGTATAAGTACAAAACAAATGAACGGAACATAGGGAAATATCTAAAAGAAAAAATATTGAAAAAACAAAGGATGAAATAATTAGTCTGTGAGAAATAAAGACGAAAATACAATAAATTCAGAGCATACTAATACTAGTTAAATACCCGTACCTAGATGTTAAAATCAAGTAATATCTGAATAATACTAGTTACAGTTTCCTGAAAGAACCATCCCTGACACGAATTCTCCCACTAATGAACACTTGAAAGTGAATTCAATTCCTCCTCGTTTTACTTTCTTCTTTTCTCGATGGCTGAGTTGGACCCACAACAATTTTGTTATTTTCTTATACTGCTTCTACCCTCCTTCCCTACTAAAGATCCAACCGTATTGCTACATGGTGCCCGTAAGCAATGTACCACCAAAGGTGATTAGACTCTCACCCAGGAAGACAAAATCATAGTTATCAAACAACTGAAGAACAAATGCTGAATACCACAGACTGAATCAACTGATGATAAAAATTGACAGCATCATCTGGCAATCCTACGTATTGGCGAGAGCTGGAAAAGGGGATAAGTCAACTGAAGCTAAGTAATCATCTATTCTATTACAAGGGTGGGAGATATCAAACTCAGTGGTGTAGGATTCGGAAATACGAGACTTTTATGACAACATCAGTAAAATAATAAATCGGGAGAAAATATATTGCACTTATGGAAGACTTCAATGTTTAGTTAATAAAAGGAATGATTTGGAAATATAGTGTAGGAAAATTTTGAATTTGGCAGAAAAATGAAGGATGTGATGTTATTCAATTTCCTACGGAGATTCATAAAACAGATAATCGTTACACGCATTTAAAACGGGAGAGTCATAAGTGGACTTGAAGAAAACCCAAATGGTACAAGAAAAAGCAAACCAGATAATTATTGACAAGACTAACATAAATGGCATTGCCATATTATGCAATTTAAAAAAAGTGTGGTTATTTTTATTCTGTATCTTTTTCACTGACATTTCTCGTTCTTCGTTTCTTTTTCTTTCCTCTTATTCTTTTAAAAATTGAAAGAAGGACCCAAAACGATAGTATTTCATGGATTTTTGTGAAGTAACAAGTCAAAAGATATTAGAATGTGAAGAAATGCACAGTCTAATTTCATTATTTCATTCTCTCTTTTTCTTCTTTTGTCCTCATTTTCCTTTCTTCTTTGGTTGCATCTGACTGCATTTTTCGTTGTTTGAACTTGATTATCTATCTTTATTTCTACAGACTTTATAATTGAAGTCAATCATATAGTTCAATTGGTCTTCTTCCGATGTCATCATAAGACACTTCGATCTCCTGGTCATTTTGACTTCATAATGACCAAGATGGTTGGTAAAACAGATGAATGAATTATTTTTTATTACAATCAATCACAATGTAATCAATGCAAATCAATTTCTCTGAATGTCACACCAAAATACATACTGTTGGAATGTGTCAGCTCTTCGATTAGTGGTTCTCAATTTTCATTGGCAGCACCCTATATTATATGCACCTTACTCAGCAAACCAACCGTAAAAATGAAAGAATACAACACGCTTCAGTTGTCAATTAACAAAATATTTATATCAGCGTATGTTCTCACCCTTTCTTCCAATCACCTGTCGCTAAAAAGTTTGAAATCAAACAGAATCCAGTGGTAAAAGTGGGATAGACATAATATATGTACAATTCAAGGCTTGAAATACATGTTTTTGTATTTGGAATGATTTATGCAGCATATTCGGCTGTTATCTGATTTTTAATTTTGATTGTATAACAACGAATCAATGCCCCCTAATGTCACAAACCGAGAGATGCAGTCAGATTGAACCAGCTCTCTGAAATACTACCATTTCTGTGGCTTTGATTTTTTAATGAAATCTTTGTTTGCCAGAGAACTACATAGAGGCACCGTTGAGTGATATGAAACCTCGAATGGAATCCATGTGACGTAAACATTCCTTCACATCATTGATACTTGAATTTGTGAAGTAACAAGACATAAACAGAATGTGAAGGAAAGTTTTTTCTCATTTTCTCACTTATTTCTTTTTTTCCCCTCTTCTTTTCTTCCTCTCTCACCTTTATTTTTATTTTCCTTGATTGATTATTATTGTCACCCCTCCCTCTCGCTTGATTATCTTCTTCTTCTTCTTCTTCTTCTTCTTCTTCTTCTTCTTCTTCTTCTTCTTCTTCTTCTTCTTCTTCTTCTTCTTCTTCTTCTTCTTCTTCTTCTTCTTCTTCTTCTTCTTCTTCTTCTTCTTCTTCTTCTTCTTCTTCTTCTTCTTCTTCTTCTTCTTCTTCTTCTTCTTCTTCTTCTTCTTCTTCCTTCAAATCACTTTCAAGAATTCATAATATTCTTTTTGATAACCAGTATTCAAACAGGGTTTTGTTTTACTTAAATCCCGATGCGTGGAAATGTTTACTTCAATGATATGAAAATGCGGACATAAAAAACAAAAAAATAATCACCATCTATTTGAAAGTGAACCTCACTAACCAGGCTCTTTTTTTAAATTTTTTTAGCAAACCCTAAATATTGAACGAACGCTTTGTCAACATAATCACTTCCCGATTCAATATTTGAACCATCTTTTCATCTCCTTTTTTATCACAAAGATATTTTTCCTGTTTCTCTTTTACATATTATTCCATTGTTCTTTCCCTTGGTCATCATCAACATCACCAACACCATCATCATCAGGAGCATCAACAGCATGATGATCCGTCATCATTTTTACACTCTTATTATTTTTCTTATTCTTGTTCATCTTCTCCTTGTTCTTGTTCTTTCAACTTGATGTCAAGTCACTTCTTAATCATGTAATTCATATCATAATTATTTCCAAATACATATTTAGTGTAGGGTTCTTAATTATATAAGCCCCTAAAATATAACCAAAATCGATCGAAGGAAATAAATTATGGTGAGTAACATTTTCATGCTTAAGCACAAAAACAAGGTTAGTACACAGTTAGTTGGATTGTTAATAAAATGCAGAAATAAGAACAAACGAATAAGTTATCAACATTGATGAGTTTCAATTCAGGAGTGAATTAAAACTGATGAGGAATGGAGTTTCTGTCGACACGGATATGTTGGAGGGATCTACCAGGATAAAAGATGTAGCGATAGGAATGATGAAGGGAAAGGAATGTCTCTAAGTAAATGTGAGATATAGACTATAGAATGTCCGTCAGTATGGTCATCCTAGTTGTAGCCACTAGGAAGTTATCTGAGGAAGTCTGATCGAACTACAATGAGAGTGCTTAACTTACATAGGATGTGTTCGTTGTGATGGGTATGTGATGATGCATGTGGGAAATGAAAATGTGTATAAAACTATAGTAAATATCCTAACAAAAGAGATTGAGAAAAGACGAACTTACTTCAAGGCCGTCGGAACACAGAGAGGGAAGGAGAGAGATTTACCGCGACAGATAACAATCAGTTATCTTATTGGGAGCTCTATGTAACGTCACAAAGGCAGCAACAAGGAATTTACCATTTCCACACCGATGTGGGGGATAACAAGAACATCCCTGCCAAGGGCATATAACTCCGTATATATATGATTTTCTTTTGCTGGAAAAGGGGGTACAACATTAGAAATCAGGGGAA
Source organism: Thysanoteuthis rhombus (assembly GCA_963457665.1). Classification (NCBI taxonomy): domain Eukaryota; kingdom Metazoa; phylum Mollusca; class Cephalopoda; order Oegopsida; family Thysanoteuthidae; genus Thysanoteuthis; species Thysanoteuthis major. Next base: position 55,372,417 of record OY735221.1, read on the forward strand.
CTACTCTACGACGATCATAATCACAATACATAGAGTCATTCTCCTTGACCTATAGGGCCATTATGACATATTTTATGGGGCCGAGCGCAGACGCTGAACTCACTGTATGATTACTCAGATGGAAATTTGCTTTATTCAACAGGAATGAGAATTTAAATGATTTGCACCAAGGACAATCCCACTAAAAAGTGCCACTCCTCTTGATTTTCCTCAAACTGTCGTTCAAGTTTGGACTTTACTGTTTTTCTACCATATCAAGAACAATAAAACATGAAGAATTATCCTCAGTAAATTGAATTTATCATTAGATGATTGAAGCATTTAAACGTGTTCTATACTCAATATTATATCCACGGGGAGAAACATACAAACATAAAAATATACAGAAATAGAATCATTATATTTTCTGAATTTTTGTCCAGCTATTTTTAAGTCCAGGGTTCCTTTGATTTTTTTACGATAACAAAGACATCTAAAACGATCCCCAGTAAATTTAAGGGTGGCAAAATGTACATTTCCATACTGTATTCATCTCAGAATATGAGTTGGTTTGGAGTTAAACCTTTCAACAACGAAAATCAATACAAAAAAAGCGGCACATTGTAGCAGGATTGCTGTTAGCACAAATCATTTAAATTCTCTCCCCTTCCAGTCCAACCTTTCAGCAATCTGACTTGTCAGCTTTTTTCTCTCTTCATTCAATTATCTCTGTTTTCTTAATCTCTTTCCTTTTCTCATTTACTTCCCTTTTCATCCAGATCATTTCTTCTTCCTCAACATACGCACCTTGATCCTCATTAATCTTATTTTGGTCCCTTCATTTCTTGATTCTGTTCTCAAGAGACAAATCAAGATTATTATTGGTGCCATGTATCCAGTTATCGGTTTTCGCTTTCAGAATAAGAATGTTTACAAATACACAAAAATCAACATTATTTTGCTTTTTATCAGTAAAAAGGAGCCCGTTGAATTGTTGACTAGATAATTGAAGCATTTAAACTTGTTCTATAATCAGTATTATATTTTTTGCGTCGACCGATAACCCAAAATGGACGGTATTTGTTTTGAGAAGCAATTTTTCCCTCAAGGTAAAGTTCATGGATGCCTCCTGATTTCTGCTTAGCTTTCAAATTGCGTTACGATGGTTCTAATCTGGATCACCGATAAAATTTGACATTTGCAGAATGGAACTTTTATATTGGAATATTTTATGGCCGCAGACGAGAAGTGCAGAGTGGCCAAATGGTTAAAGGTGCGGAGAACGAAATAGACGAATTGTGGCTGAGACATTTTGTGCTGGATTCATACCAATGTCCTGAGAGAAAAGTTATCAATCCACCTCTGACAATGTGTGAATGATAGGAAAACAGGGTTTTCAAGGCCTGGTTGGCAACTAATCTAGGAGACCAAATATTGTAATTCTGAATCCAGCTTGACAACTATTCAGTCCTTGACACATTAATGACATTATAGGTATTTATGTTTGTAAATTTGGAAATACAGGGATACCCTGCATCAGAACTTATAATAATAATAATGACCCAGCAAAGAAGGAAGAAAAAAAGGCCAGAAATAATTGACTCACTATGAGGTATTTTTTGCCGCATGATCCATGATTCTGTTTCCCGCTAAACGTCCAATGTCATGTGAAAAGATTTGGAGAAGAAAAAACTCAGCAATGTTATTATGTTGTCGAGGACAGAAATTCAATAAAGAGATGAGGGCTATACGTGAGGCTCCTAATATATGCCGAAAGCTGATACGTTTAGAACAATTATTGGCTCTCAAGGTTATAATGATGATAGAGTGTGGGATATGGAAACAGAGAATTGAAATAGCAAGGAACAAAGATAGTTAGTTGCACAATGTTAGTAACGGTAAAAATAAAAAGGACATGCGTGGCAGGTTCAAACTATGCGTACGTTTAGGTGTAAGAAGAAATTAAATTTTTAATTTAGAATTACAATTATTATTCTGAGGGCCTTGATTTGCTTTCGTCAGCATGAATAGAATATAAGCAAAGAGGAATAGAACTGGGGGCTTTCATAAGTGAGAACTAAAAAAAGGAAGTGACGTCAGTAAACATGGCAAGCTTTTGGTGCATACGTAGTTTGTGTACTTTAGTTTCGCTTTGAATGGCTCCAAACAACTGGCAGGATTTTTATTGAAATTATTTTTCCATTGGATAAAGTCAAAGGTATTTAACTATCCATATATAAAACACGATTTCTATCCATCAATCCATTTACCAACCTACCTACCTATCTATATGTACATATTGGATAGTCTATAGCCACACTGGAGAGTTTTAATACACCAAAACAGCTGTTTATTGATGACACAGTCATTATTTATTTATTTATATATATATATATATACATATATATATATATATATATATATATATATATATATATATATATATATATATATATATATATATCCAAATTTAAATCTCACTTAAACAGATACAAACAGCCCCCAACACCTACTAAACAGCCCAAAATACAGAAATATCCCCATTTTTTTTCTCCAATCTCAAGTATGTAAACAACATACCATTTTATTTACCTTGCTGCTACCTTCTCTGAAGATGGCTGGCAACTGTCAAAAATGCATCAAAACATGACCATGTGATTATATATCTTTTTGGAATATCTGTATAAACACCCACATCAACATAAACCCATATATATATAGAGAGAGAGAGAGAGAGAAAGAGGGTGTGTGTGCGTGCGCGGTTGGATAAGATTTATCCAACATAATGATTGTGAGGGAGAGACAACGGTAGAATTGACATAAATGAATAAATATATATATATATATATATATATATATATATATATATATATATATATATATATTCGGCAGATTGCTACACAAACACTTTTATCTTTCTGCCCTGTTTGGGTTTCTTCAGGCTAATGATTCTATTCATTGGCATCTCAATTTACGATGTTATTGGGGATATTTCTTCGATGGAAAACTTACATTACTTATATTCATTTCTTCCTTTTTCTGTCTTTCTTTTCTCTCTTGTTTTCTGTTCATAATTTCAGCAGGAAAAGAGAGAATAATCCATAAATGGATTTCAATGCTGGTTGTTACGAATCAGAATGTTTCCGACACCTTTTCCATCGGTATGTAGGTAATCTATCAGTCTTAGTGTGGTGAATTTGGTTTCAGGGGATTCATCATCATCATCCTTTTAAGTTCCACTATTACATAAATTTCACCATATTTAAAGCTTTAATTGAAACAATGTGCTAAGCACTTTGGGGAATGAATCCATCATATATTTGATATCAGAATATCAATTTAAATATATACATATATATATATACCGAAGTCATAATTTCGTTTACCTCGATGTTGAGTACTTCACATTTTCAGAGGACCGTGAATAACAAAATGATAAAATCAACAACAACATTCTTGAATATTAAATCCAACCAAACATAGTTATCCAGATTTAACATTGTGCTATGCATTTATTCGCAACTTGGCTTCACAATAATAATTTAGGAGGGTTTTATGTTGCAAAACCTTTGGGAAGCCATTGAGATCATGCGTGGGATGCCAATCAGGCCAACGCAATATATATATATATATATATATATATATATATATATATATATATATATATATATATATATATATATATATATATATATATATATATATATGCGAATGCAGTATGCAAATCTGTGAGTGTTATATGAATATTTATATATTCATCAATTCGGCTTAGTGTAACAAAAACCCTGGAGAGAGAGAGAAGTCTTGCCTGGTCAAGACTTACTGATTTGATATTTACATATATAAATATTCTAAATCCTACATTCACGCTGGGTTCGAACGCCTACTACTTTAGACGGTAGAAAATATGCCACTACAGCAATAAACTGATCTATGTGTTGCTTATTTATATATAGATGTTATTTGATACTACATATCATTCAAATTTTGGAACTAAGCTTATTCACATAGGTTACCGTGGGAAATGTATTTAACGAACATGAATCACAAGTCTAACAAAAGATGCAATATTCAGTCGTGTCACTTCTATTGAGTGTTCACCTATGTTAATTTAAAATCCATTGTGTCCATTTTAAACTCAGACTACATGGAAGCGACCTTGTGATATCACATGACATCTTTAAAAAACAATTGCACCGAATTACTTCCTCGAGTTGATTTTCTACCAACATAGTCAACTGAAAAATTTGAAAAATTTCCCGCATTCCTTTCAGACCTTTTTTTGAATTATCGAAAAAAAGTACCCATATAACCATGGTTGAAACGAAACTAAACTACTTTCTAGCGGGTAGCAATACTTCAATGGACTATTCCTTTATTATACTCCTATGATTCGTTATTTTGCATTCAATGTTCGATCTACCCCCTACCAAACTACCTATCAGTCAGACAAATGAACGAGAGCCAAATGTTTACCCCTTTCCTTGGATCCAGCCAATGCGATGACCTTTTATGCATATATATGTATACTTTTCCCGGCGTTTAGCTGTTCTCATTTAACAAATATCTTCATGTTAATCTCCTAACCTCTGCGTCTTCCCCTTTGCCCTTCCCCTGTACAGTGCTTGTCGGGGGGTTAATTCGAAAAAATGTATCACTCAAGCGTATGGGCAGATTGCTCATTATAATGTGGATTTGATTTTCATCCAAGGAGCGTCAAATAGAAAAATGCATGTTCGTGTGAGTGCAAGGTGTGCGCGCGTGTTTGTTGAAGAAACGGCTGAAGACGTATGTGTGGAAAGTGTGTATCTGTGTGAGGTGTATGTTTGTTTGCTTGTGTAGGAGGCGTTTGTGGAAGATGTGTGTATGGAAGGTGCGTTTGTATGTGTTTGTGTGTGTTTGTGTGTGTGTCAATTCCATCTCCTTTTGCCTTCTCGCTTCATTGCTTTCTGCGAAGTTCAGCCGTTCTCATTTTGAAAATATCTTCATGTTCCAACCCCTATTCAGTTTCACACCCACACCTGGCTCCTCTCCTACTTCCCATTCCATGCACTGCGCTTGTATTGATTCCATTATCCGAATAGGTCCATCACTACCAGTACCACTCTCACCGATTTCATCTAAGTGTAATAGATGGAAAGATGGACAGGTTGCTTGTTAGAATGTATAATTTGATCCTCATTTGAGACACATGCCTTTCAGAAAAAGACCTTATATGTAATGCATGACCAGTTGTATTATAAATTCCAACGAGGATTGAAAATGTAAATTCAAGGCAAAGATACTAAAATATGAAAATAAAACAAAATATACTTTCTCCTCTTCTTTCTCTCATTCAAAAAGAAGATGAATATTTTTGAAATAAGATAAAATTATGTACGAACATCTCTTCCTCTGAACATGAGAAATGACGGTAAAAGCCTATTCTCTTTCCGTCCTTCTCAATACCTGTAGGTAACCCGATCTCCTTCGCACAGATAATCTCTATTCTGGTTGGGATAACGTGTTGGTGTCAGTTGGTACAGTGGATAGAAATGAACAGAAGGTTCTAATCAACATCAACAGTGCAGATTAAATTGACATCATCTTGCAGGGATGGTGCGTCATTTGGAGAAAAAACGTGGAACCAGCAAGAATTCTTAGAGCTTTACATTTACATTGATGAAAATGAGAGACACACACACACACACACGCACATACACACACACACATAAGATGTATGACATGATAGCAAGATTAACGCGCTTCCTATTTGTACCCAAGAAATTCTAATTGAGCACGCTAATGCGTATTTAAACATTCTCTCAAAAATAGTTTTTACAACTTTTTTAAAAGTCAAAGTTCAGGATTGATCACATGACTTCTCACAGGTTTCAATCATATCATGTTCAAATATCGCGTTTCGGATACAGTGAGTGAGAATGTGTTCTATTTATTTACTTTCCTACCAGAGCAAAATGCGACACAAATTCATGGCTTTATGTGGGGAAAATAGGAGATGCCATCAAGAAAAATTTCAAGCCAACGCAACTATGCCGTGGAACAGATGCTACACTTTGATCCTGGAGAACAGGCCGGAAAAAAGGGGGTTCTATTTATCTAGTATTCCACCACAGCAGAATTTGACACAAGGTCGAGCTTAACGTGGGAAGAATAGGTAACCCCTTCCAAAAATGGCTCCAGCCGACGCAACTTTGATTGCCAAGCGACTGTAAAAGCTATAGCAACCTCCACCACGAAAGTATCCACCAGGGGACCTGCAATTTAAGTGTTGCCCTGGGCTAACGGTAAGATATGTTTGAGGCGTGTTGAGACGGATAAAAGTGAAAAAAAAAATGTCGGACCATTTGGGAAAACCGATGTCCAACAATGCACTTAAAATGATTATTATTATGATGATGATGATGTTCCCTTTCCTTATTCAATTCTTATATGTTCATTCTTTGTGCTTTTTACCTTTTTATATTTGTTTCTGAGGAACGGGTGTTCGTGAGAAAAACGCTGTTGAAGAAAGCGATTATTTTCTCATTCGGAATAACAATTTTTTATCAAGTTTTATGCATTTCTCAGTTTCTTGTCATATACTGATATCACCAAATTGTTTATAACGCGGTGAACTACTTCACACAGACTTTGCCCTGTTGAAATTCAATCAACTTACATACTTAGTTTTGTTGAATTGGATGACAACTGCAGATTTAGTAGGGTCTCTGGAGTACTTCAGCACCCTGATATTCGGTGACTCACAATCAACTCCAAAACATATTTATACAAGTAAAACATGGGAGATTATGAAAAAATTAATTGTATCCAAGCATATATGCCTGGGAAGAATTTTCAAAGTGTTAGTGAGTTGGATTTCTACGGATGAAAGGTAAACAACAAAAAACCTCGCGCCTGACATTCAAGGAATACTTTTATAAAGTTTGACCGACCCTATTGAACATGCAAGGTGCTACCATCGGTCGTTCAAAAGGGAGGCGAACAATTGCCCGTTATGTCAGGTTGCATGCGAGGAACTAAATTAACTCAGAGGTTACTTAAGCTCTTATTCATTGATTCAATTGTCTGTTGTACCGATGGACTAGAGGACGCTTGCAACTTACGAGATTTATGTGTTCATCGTAGGTCGTACTTTTAGGTTGAATTTGTTTCTATAACCTAAACGACGTACGATAACGGGGATATTAATTTCAAATGCACTATTTGGTTCAGAAGGAAGACAAGATGATTGAAGTCAGATTTACTCAAGGATTTAGATCATTTTGATTATCTCCTTTGCATGTTAGATCAATTGTTACAAACATTTACACACAAGAAAGTAACTCATATACACGCACAAGGCATGCATATACACATGTACATATACATGGTCTTTGAAAAATTCAAATTCAAAAGACCTTGGAGACTTGGTGTACAATTGAGCACGTAAACTAAAGTAAATACAAGAGGAGAAGAATAACTAAATAATAAAAGAATTAGTTTAAAGACAGAGAAAAGGGGCAAGCGGAAAGAGAGTGGGACACTGTGAGAGATATCGAGTAGGGAGGGATCAAGTGAAAGGATTGAGAAAAAGGGAGAGAGTGGGAGGAGAGTGAGAGAGATTGAGTGTCCGATCCAGGGAGACTACGTTAGAGAGGTAATAAGAAAGAAAGATACAGACACGCAGAAAGAAAGAGCGAACGAAAGGAAGAGTTGCTTCTAACGGTAGATACTTCCAGGCATAACAACACATACTAAATCACTTTTCGAACTTTTATCATGAACTTTTACCCTTTTACAAAGTCTGTCAAGAAGTTGTGTGACTAATGTCGACGACAAATTGCCTACTTAGAGAATTATTACCTTGCTTCACTTGAGAATAATCCCCTTTTCAAAACAGTTTGTAAAGTCTGTTTTTCGGGATCGCAATCATCTGCTTCACTATATATATATATATATATATATATATATATATATATATATATATAGAGAGAGAGAGAGAGAGAGAGAGAGAGAGAGAGAGATAAAGAGAGAGAGAAGAGGACTGAAATTAATGAAATATTCTATTTGCATTGAAAAATTGTGCTTGTTCAGAGATCCATATGAGAGACTTATTTATGGTAAGAGCATTGCTACGTCGAAGTATCTATCTCATCGGTGTCGACATCGATTCCTGCAGTATCACGATTTTTTTTCTATTCTATTTTTTTAATTCTATTTACGTTGAGTAAGTTCAGCGATACATCAATCGTGTAATGACTGGAGATCATTTCAAAAAAGTTGCTGTATGATGTACACTGCGATTCATAATTCAGTCTGTCAGATCACATACCTCCATTCCTCAATACGTATATATATATATATATATATATATATATATATATATATATATATATATATATATATACATATGTGTGTGTGTGTGTGTGTGTTGAGGTGCAGTATACGTGTATACGTGTATGAGTCTTCTATCTCTCTTTCTTTCTCATTCAAAAACAGGAATGACATGGAGAAAAATATACAATGATCACAGGAGAATGTGGAGTAGATTAGCTTTCTGGGTTATTCCATGTGATCATTCATCATAATCTGCATCCTGCTTGCTCGGCCCTGTTTACCATTGGTTTCAGGAACACCATCTCTTTCTTTCTACTCACACAGCCTCCCACGGAGCTTCGAGGAGAGTTGATTCCCCTGGTGTTTCAGTTTAAACCATAGCTTGGGATGAAGCTGCATTCCCAAGCGCCTTAATGTCAAATGAATGCAGAATGTCTGACGGCTAGGCCATATGCACCACTAAATTGAATCTAAGGACACACTATTCGGTGAGATATGTTTTAAGAATTAGACTAAAAAATACAAATATATGAATATTTCTGGAGAAAAAGAATACCATTAGTGCTGATTGGATTCAATTAATCCGAATTCAATATGTCAAGAGAGAAATTATTGTATATTTAGTCGACTTATAAAGAGTTTTATTCAAGTACCCCGTTCCATCTCTCATCGTGGATAATTAGGTAGATACAGAGTATCGTAAAAAAACAAGATATTGTCGCTCCTAATTGCAAATTCAATTATGTTCCATGGCTGATATAAACCTTTTCTAAAATTTAGGAAACGGGTGAATGTTATCCATAGATACAAGTACTTTTTTTATCGACTTGTATGTCGATTAAAAGCTCAATGCTGCTCAGTTTTTTTAACACCCTGGAGAAATGCACGTCATTATTTGAGTGCTTGAGGCTCTGTTCTGCTGAAGAGCTCTACAAAATGGATTTGAAATCTGAGATAAAACTCCTACGTATCCTAACAGCAGTATTATTTTAATTGCCTAGAGTGCTGAAGAGAGTCTTTAAGTTTGTCATTTGATTCCCAGCGAAAACTATCAGATTCCTATGATAAAATAGACAGCGAATGTAGAAGTAAAGCACTTACCACTACTACTACTACTACTACTGTGCTATTCCGACTACTTTTGCTTCAAAATTATAATAGTGAATCAGTAAATCAAAAATCATAATATTATTTAGAATGATAAAATGGTCGGGCATGTTTTTTTAGGGTCGCGAAACATCTTACATAAATGATCGGAGAATTGCAAATCAGAAGCAGCAAAGAAACTATCCAAACAATAGCATTACGAATATCAGCAAGAATGCTGTTGAGACTCCTGGAGTGTTAGGCAGATTTTTATCATCTTATTCCCGGCTAAAGCCAACCAGATGCCAGAAATACAATCAGTACAAATAATAATGCAGCAGAAAATTTTACAAACCGAACTCTGTTTGATCAAAGAAAACAAAAAAGAGGTAGTTTTCGCATCAAGATAATCTGAACCCTTCTTGAACTGGTCAAAAGAGGAACTCAGAGGCATGGACTATAGAATGCAAAACGGGTGACAATTTTTCCGCTCGGGAGACACAAGTCAAAAAACGATATGTAAGATGGAAGGGGATGGGACTCCTCATCGTCGAGGATTGCGTCGAAAGAGTTTAATAAAACACAAAATACAAGAAAACTGCTTTGAAGAGAAATAAAAACAAAAATACAAAAATGGTAATCTAAAGGTAGAAAAAAATGTATTTCAGAGAACAAATGTGAGGAATTGTTGAGGGTAACAATGCAATAGATTGCATTTTGAGCCTAGAGGCCAATGATCTGTAGATATACAGAACCTTTCCTAGGGAATGAAACGCATGGATTTGTCTGAGATTTTCAGTTCCATATAGACTCAAAATCGAGGCAAGAACATTTTATCTAGTTTTTGAGAATAATAAAAAAAAAAGGAATGTTTTACACAACTGATTTTGCTATTCTGACGAATGATAGGAAACAACTTAAAGAAAGATATCCTGACCTACACTGAAACATAGAAAATCTTGAAAATGAATGTTTTAAAACTACTAATTATGGTTGGAACCCTAGGAAGAATCATTGAGGGCCTAGCTAAGTGGTTGGAGAAATTGAAAATCTAGGGAATATAGCAGCATTGTAGAAATCAGCTCAAATACTGCGGAAAGCCTTGGAGCATTAAGATCACTTGCTGTCGTATGATATCTTGTCAAAGGTCCCAAAGGTCGTAAAAAGATTCAATTAATATTAACAATATAGAATGCCGAGTAGAGCGTAGAAATACTGAGAATACTTTCTGTATATTGATGTACATTTAAGAACATGACTGTTTTGGAAGGTTAATGAGTACAAACAGCGATGATAGCGAATCAAATGATATGTATGCATATATATATATATATATATATATATATATATATATATATATATATATATATATATATATATATATATATATATATATATATATATATACGTACGAACATACATACATACATACATACATATATTCTTTTTCTATTTTCGTTTTTCTCATTCTGTCTACTTTTTGTGGGTGTATCTGTAACGACAATTCCCATTAAATCTTTTTTTCAAAAAAATTATTTACATGATGCACCAGAATGAGCGTTACAACTCGATCAACCGATAGCAGTCTTTCTTTTATTTCAAAGAGTGACTATCAGGAACGATAATATCAAAATGAAGTTCGAGCGACAGTTCCAACAGAGTCCAACGAACAATGAAAAAAACTTCCGAAAAATGCAGAAACATCAACACTCTGTTCATGTATTGAAGCGGATTGTCGGTTTATGAATGTAACTGGTCTTTTTTCTGTTTTTCTTTTTTTCTTCTTCAACTAAACTATAAATTTGCTCCATAATCAACGCCATATCTGTCCTTGTATAACATTTTTTTCGCACCCATCCGGTCTTACTTTTCTTTTTACCCGTCATTCACATTTTTAAAAAGAGGCCGACATGGAGGAGAGGTAATTGAATCACAAAACAAAGCCCACAGTGAGACTGGGAAGAGAGAAAAAAAAACAGGGGGTAAAACATGGGGATATTCGTTAGAATATAACGACTGAACTCGGTCGTTGAGAGAGGATACAAAAGTAAGGGTGTGAAATGGAAAAGAATTAAACACGCTCTCGTATGTCTGTGAGTAAAAAATTTGGTTAATTTTTGGATTGTCACTCCAGGGAGCACTCATGATAAAAAAAAATTGAGTAGTTCAATAAGGGTGTAGGGAGGAAGATTATTTGATGGATGGTAGGGATACTATAAGTGTTATGGGGACAGTGCTTATGAAATACATATAGTGCAAAAATATCTCATACATTCCTAAAAGGCCATCTTAACATAATAATACGACTTCAAATTTGACAAAATCTGGATAAAAGATTTCTGATTTCGTATAAAACATATCCGTGTTCAATCTTGCTTTGATATCCTGGTGCATTTGGATGTCTATTCTTTGTTTCCGAATTCCGTCAATTTTGAAGCCGTATAAGGATAGTAAAAAACATCTTTGAATATATCCACTTCATATTATAAGAGCTGTGTGTATAACACTCCAAATATCAATAGCAGCCATCAACCGACAAAAAGTATCAAATATTTATTAGACTCATCCGACCTAATCTTCGATCTGAATGTAAATGCTGTCTATTTCCTGCAAATTCTGAAGTCAAGGCTCTCGGTGCACAAAGTTTTCAAGTGTAGATATGGCAGTGTTATAGATTTAGCACGATAATGTCCAGTTACATTAAGGCAGGGAATCATATTGTGATTCACAGCATAAAGGGCCAATTTTCCAAGACTCGTTTTACCCGGAGTACAGAGCAGCTCAATATAAGCGTTCCCTCCAAACTTTGTCCTTCCAAAGTCTATAGCAGTTGAATTGAACTCTCGTCAGTTGACGTGAGATCTCGTCGCTTTCCTGCATCACTTCATTGTTATGTTGATGGGAGTTTGCATCCACTAGTTGAATTTGAATAAATTTTGCCATGAACCTCGGAGTCCGAGTTCTTCAAATGGATTATACATTTCGTAGTAAGGTGAAAATTGGGAACTCCTCGATGGGGAATGGATATGAAACACTTTTGAAACGGTGCCAGGGTGATAAATCAACAGGATTGATTGCGAGGGATTACACGAAACGAAAGACCTATATTAGTTAAGGTCTATCTTGATAGAACCTAAGGAACAATTATTGAATTACATTGAAAAAATATGGCTTACGGAAGGCTTCACAGGAACCCTGTACTTTAGTATATCGAAGGAAATCATAGATTAAGTGCATCTTTTATCATCAGTTTCCTTTGTTACAGCATATTAATAGATTTACAGAAAAAGATAAACCTCTGATATGGGAACGATTTTATTATTTCCTGATTTTTATCTTTCAATCCAAACCTTGGATCAAGACAATTTCTCAAGAGACTCATATGAAATATTCTCTGTTTTCTCCACATGTTTGTTGTATAGGATTTTTTATTGTTTTTGTTTATGTTTCCCTTTCATTGAAATCAGTCAAGAATCGATATATCTTTGATATTCACAAAGGAATTATGTTAGTGGGAAAACTTACCAAGGATATTAATAAATCATTACTAAACATAAAACAAAAAAATCCTTATGCTTTCCTCGATCTCAAAACAGAGGCTAGTAACAAGAAGAAGAGTTAGGTGAGTTTTGTTAAACGGGAGATTTCCGTTATTGATGATCGATGTTGAAATATGTTTTCTACATGTTTTCATCGATCGGGAAGTTCCAAGGAGATTTATTTAAGGGTAGCATTTTGAAGCATCAACGATACAACCTCATTTTGATTCGTCAGATGTTTGAGGAAAAAGATAAATCTTATGAAACTAGTTTCACGTTGTAACAAGAGTAAACGATTTTCAATGCTTTTCTATAGAAAACGATTTTCGTGTCAAATCTATAATAGGAAGGTCCAATTCGTGTAAGCAGTGATTTTTGTCGAATGAACTTTATTGCTGATTATTTTCGTGCTATTCGATAATAAACGATTTATGAGTGATTTTTATAGTGAAAGATCTTCAAATCATTTCAATGATAAATGATCACCAATGCAGTTCTGTACTGAATGATTTTCAGAGCATCTGCTCGCCATCATTGTTGGAGTAAACAATGAATGCATAATACCATCTTTAACTCAGATACAAAATTCGGAAGATAACAAATCCCGAATCACAATTAAACAAAAGAAAGTGCAATGCTACGGGCAACTAAAAAGATCCTCAAGGCCCCAAAAGAAGACTTAAGTGAAGGGTTTTATACAAATAATTAAGCAACAAAAATGGAGATGGGCTTGACACTTAACATGAGAAAATGACAATAGATGGAGCGAGGAACTAACCGATAGGTGTCTACGTGATTATGAGTGCAATAGAAAAGGACCAGATACAAGATGCAGGGATGAGAAAGAAAAGTTTGCAGTTGAGACCTGGCTATTATCAGAATAATTACGTTCGTCATGGAAGATGACGGTAAAGGCTTTTGTGTAGCAGAGAACCTTTGGAGATGATGATAACGGTGATGATTAAATAGAGATAGACATCTATATATATATATGTGTGTATTTCCCGTCATGTACGTTAGAATTTGGTACCTTGCTTCTGTCCCCATTTCCTTATCAGCTTTTGTTGTGATTACGAACCCCTACCTTACCTCTACCCCTGTCAAAATATTGAGCAATGATAGCCATCAAATATGGTAACGGATTTTATCTTTTTCAGTGCATGTGTTTGTTCACTTGTTTCTGTATTCCAGCTCTCCTGACCGATACTGTTTTGTCAACGGACTTCCCTAGACTTCTTGTTTTTTCTCTTTTGTATTTGGAAAAAAAAAAGCTTTTAGGGTCTTACATTGGTTCATTAATATCATCTAAGTTCTCCTAAATCTAGATTTTCTCCTAGAAAAATGCGATATCGTTTTGACCGTATTTTTCTTTTCGATTGGATCGTTTTACATGGCTTCAAAATGTGCTACAGTTGTTCAATTATTGACTGTCACGGTGATTTCTTTTCATCTTTAATTATCCGTAGGAAGTGTAACAGCTGGACTGTCATGTTGGTTTCATGACTACCTCGTTAAGGCTTTTAGGACTTTCACCACTTTAAAAAAAAAAATTGAAATTTGAGTCTAAAATGTAAAAATGTAATTCTTGCATTACCTTCGAATTGTTCGTTTTGTCAATCAGCTGGAGTTTTGGTTATGTAAATTCCAAGGAACACTTTGATCTAAAGCAGGCAAGAACCCAAAGGACTGAGAACCATTGCCTCCCAAAACTGGATGGAAATCAGTTTACAAAAAGGCACAATGCTTGATATGTGACTGCAAATAATTAATGGATCTTCCCACACGGCCACTGAATGTTACCCGAATTCATAAAGTACATTGAGAGATATTAACAGAGTTAGAAATGGACATGGCGACCTAACAATAGATTTATGCACCTTCATGGACTTTTATCAACCCCGAGTATAAATAAATAGGAATTTGCACCTATACACAGTCAAGTACCCCCCAACCCCACCAAAATGTATTGTGTGCATATTACTTTTCTTCCATTGTGGTTTTAACTGAATCGAAAATTTTCTTCCTAAGTAATATTTTTTAGCGGGGATTGGAAGCAGTCATGATTTGTAAAGAACTGCATATCGCCATTTTTCCCTGTTCGACACTTCCCAGAAAAATTTTTTTTCTTCATGCTTACTGATTCAGCAGAGAAAACCAGGGAAATGGATCTAGCAGGTAGAGAATGAATCAATTCATATCGATCTTCACGCGACAGAAAAACCATACATTATTCGAACAATGAAAATTCCAACAGAACGGGATTCAATGTATTTGAACGTATTTTTCCCCTTTTCCATTCACGTTCAAGTATTATTGTAACGGTAAAAGCACTGGCTGACCCAAGTTATTTGATCTCTACACTTCCTTAACTAAATACGACAGGAACTGAAATCTGTGGAGTAAGAAACAAGAAAAGGATTGCGATGTATATTATCATCATCGGTAATAGCAGCTATGTAGTGTCCGTTGTTGGAATGTAGACCTTCCCAATGGTTTGTCAGACTTTTCTATAATGAGTATCGCAGGAGCATTACTTTCTGAATTTGTGTAGCTCGTTACGCCATCTCATATTCTTTTGGCAACAATTTTGAATATGATCTCTCGAGATTCATGTTGTGAGTTGTGATGTCAAGCACTAATCTAACATTTTTGCAACGTGTGCACCCCATTGTTTTTTGTGTTTTCTGATGTTTCTTATGGTACATCGGACTACTGTCTTTTCTTTATCATATCATCTTTGGATCTCTCAATGTAAGTTTGGGCATGATTCTGTCATGTGCAAGAAACATGATTCTAAGTCAATTCAATCTTTTGCTCCATGGGTGATTATCAAGATAATGCATTGGTCATATACACTTTTTCTGAGACGTGGGATATTTTTGTTCATGTTCCTACGAAGGTTCGTCTACCTCGTGTCATTTTTGTTTGATATCTCCTTTCGAAGATCTCATGGATATTTGTTGTCCTTGGTAGATTTTTTCTGCTTTGCATTTCCGATTTTAATTGTTGTATCTTTGTCTTCAATATGTTTTTGTACATATTCTGAAGTTTATGTACAGGCCATCTGTTTTGCTTCTTCATTTTGTTTGTTATGCATTATTTAGACATCATGGAAGCTCTTAGCAAAGATGATATTGCCGTCAGCAGATTTTAGGTTTCTTAAGTATTCGCTGTCTATTCTGATTACTCTGTGTTCCCAGTCAAGATTTCGGAAGATCACCTCAAGATAAGCTGTGAAGAGTATTGGTGAGTTTGCATCACTTTGTATCATTGCTCTTTATGGTTGAAAGGGCTCAGCATCTTTATGCAGCCTGATGATGAACCTGCTCTGTTGGTAGATATGCTGATTTACTCTGACACATACAGGGCCTTGTGGTATTACTTTATCGATGACTTTAGGGATTTACACTGTGTCTAAAGCCGTTCTAAAGGAAACATACTACAGTGGTTGGCATTTTATATGCTACTCTTTCCTCTTTCATTTGCTTTACTGAATGAAGTGGCTGATGGTCGAGTAGCTTCTTCGGGAGTTGCTTGTTCCTGTGGTTAGTTTTCACCTAGCCTCTCGGTGATTACTGCAACTTTTTTATTGTATGCATGATGAATAAGAAAAACATGAAATATATTTTCTTAAGTTTAAATGTATTTATCCATCACACTGAAACGAACCTTATCATATCTGTAGGATATATTTCGTGCATATGTAAGACTTGTCAATTTTGCTTTGTCTGTAAACGTCAGAATCGGTTGGTCATGATTCCAAATCACATTTAGGGAATGATGACTTGTATTCCCATATATGAAAATTGTTTTTGTTGTCATGGTAGGAAGAGAAATTCAACTGAAGATTGGCAATATTGTAATCGTGATATTTTAAGTCCAATAACTTGAGATGTTTATATTGTGATTGGCAAATTTAATCTGATATTACATCAAATGCTTTTGGCAAGAGAAATGTATACATCAGAAAATTTGGCTGCTGCACAGCCACACTCTATTCCGACTGGAAATGATTTCTGCAACTATTGCGCTGAATATACAATAAATAAATTCGTGAATATATATAAGACTTGTCAGTTTGACTCGTGCGGCGAGAGGACAACCTTCAAATGATATTTTGAATCATGGTAGGAAAGGACTCGTTTTTATCTAAAGGTTTTGCTTAAGGTGGTATGATAGATACACATTGAATAGTTTAATGCCCTAATTTTGATGGAGATTTTTCGAAGATTGCTCTTGTTGTTGTTACTACAGTAAAACAATACAATCCCACCTTTGACTCGACTTTGACGATATACTTGCATAGTGCTGTAAATACTGTTGCATATGAGCAGCGATTTGTTGTAATGGATTCGATTATATTTTTTGATTCAGTCTTTCTTAGGTAAAGTATATTATATTAAATACATGATGATTTGCTTTGAATAGAATGAAATAAATCTCTGAATTTACAACTTCTTTCTGGTTTGTTATTCTTTTATTAGATCACGTTTGCTATCGTTTGTTTCCTACGGAGGAAGTTTTGGTCGTAGACTTTCATTAACAAGGCACATCTGAATGAGAGTATATAACTTTTTCAAATCCTTGTATTGTGATCAGGAGGTGGATCTTTCATAGTGTTAGGCATAATGCCCTTTTTTTCTCGATTAAAGACCTTGAAATGTTGAAAATTCATCATTTCAGAAATCAAAGATTCCTAATATCAAACACGTTGTGCTAATCGAACGAATAGTCTTTTTTCTAAAATATTGATCCTTTGTATTTCTTGGATGTTTTCAATTCTACTTCTTCGATCGATTTTATTGACAGACATGTAGTTTCTAAGTTAGTTGTTTTGAAATTCGAACTTTTTACTGATAACCACCAAAAAAAAAAGTGAGACAAGCAATTTGTTTGTTGATCATTAATCCTTGATAGTTGATGTTTAATTGGTCTTTCAAAGACGGTGTGTTTCCAAAAGATGTTGATATCATGTTAGTATTTCTTGCTTGTTTTTTTTCAAAATTTCTGAATCGCTTATCAGGTTTTTTTGGATTTGTTTTTTGTTTTTCGGGGGGGGGGGTTGTAGTTTTTCTTTGACTTTTTGATGAAAGTTTTCTCGCCATAGGACATGTTTTCAATTTACAAGACGTAAACGTCCGCCAAGAAAAAAAATGCAAAATTCCCCTGTCAATCCACCGTGGAGAAAAGGGTAATTATTCTGAACACCGTGTCAGATTTGAAGATAATTACAAATCCCTGCTTAGTTTCTCACGATTTTTATTTCTTGACGTATTCATTTTATACTGGAATGTTTTGTTGTTTTTTTTCCAAATTATTGCTTCCATAGTTTGGACAAGGGACGTTTAAAACATTCTCAGCCACATGACGCCCTGAAAGACCAGTCATGCTTCTTTGATAAGCTAATAGGATTGATCGTCTCAAGACTTGTACAAGGATGTCTTTGTTTTCCTTCCAACACGGGTTGGATGCTCGTGTGACTGCAAAGCAAAATTAGAATCATTGCTGGTATGTGCTCACACGCGCTGCATCAATAAAATGAGCCTCGGTAATCCATTTTTGATCCTTCAAAATATTTATTCACCGATTGAACATAGAGTGAGAATTTTGCTGTAAGTACATTAACTTCAATTAACATGATCAAAATTAATTCTTCACTGCACATAATTCACTGATTCTTTGAATTCTAATGATTATTTTATCGTGTTTTTACTGATATGCTCACTGGACCTCTTTGATTGTTCACTGTGTTAGGTAATGTACAGGACATTATGAAATTGACTTCTTTATTTTGTTTGGGACGGGAAGGAAAAGGTCCATTTGCTCTATTTCTATCTTTTCCTGTCTCATTCCTGCTAATTGCAATTGGATGGCCGGATCCTCCCTGCAACTGGTGTATTATCACACTGCCGAGGCAAAATGTCAAACATACAAACGATGGAATCAGTGAATTTAGCCGTTGGTAGTACGGAAAAAGTAATCAGTGAGCCTGGGTTCAAACTGTGACGGACGCAATCCGAATTCACTTTACAAAAATTCTCTTCGGGTGAGTATAGGTCCACCCCACACGCTATTTATGAAATACCGGGTAGAGTGAATAGTGCTGCTTCGGGTGCTGGTCGTCTCGAAGTCTATTTCCATAATTAGCAAACCTCCGAAGGAGAGTTTCAGCCAAAACAATACAACAATGTTCCTTTAAGGACATTATCTAACGACATTTCATCAACAGACTCTCCATCTCATCATCTGACAGCATTTCATTGAGACGTCTTTTTATCGAAACGACTTTCTATCAAAATTATATTTCATCATGATGACTTTTTATCAAAATGACATTAAAATTTGAATGATTTGAATATAAAATTACCATTTGGAAACAGTTCTTAGGAAATTTGTTGGGAATTCTCAGAGCTTGAGCAAATCTCTTGCAACCTTTTGCAAGGTGAAGTGAATAACTTCGCTTCTTTGAGTTTATTACCACTAAATCAATTTTCACATATCGCAAAACTTCAGAGAACTAAGCGACGTAGAGAAAACTTGTGATATATGACGCTTATGGGACGCTTTTGTCATAACCAACGCATGGAGACTGACTATGTAATTTTATTTTTTATCTTGTCCTTTTCTTGCTTCAATCGATGGAAAGATTTGTTGGTAAGCCTTTTTGGGAATGTCGTGAGATGTTCCCATTTAAGACAAAAATCTATAGTGTTTTTTTCTTTTTGCTTTCTAGAAGATTTTTTAAGACTGTTCACTGACAAGGAACCTGGAGAGAAGTCAATTCTGATGTATATTTGAGAAAAAAAAGAAATTTTTTTTTTTTGTTCAGTGTTATGTCGAATAGATCTATGTTTGAGATTCGATAATCGATAAAATAAAGAATGAAACACGATTAGTTCTTGGATATTAACGCCAGTGAAAATCTCAGATTAAGTGCCGGATAGAAAAAACAATTCAAACCACATTTTGAGAATTATTCAAATATATTTGAGTTGAATATCTTGAACGCAGTTGAAGTTTTTCGAGATTAGAAAGGATAAAGCCAAGTTGTTTGATTAGAATAGAAATTAACTTTCTCATTTGTTTCTGTGAAATTTACTCAGCTTTATAAAAGATATCAAGAGAGGTATATGTCTTGTCTCTCCGTCTATTTTTCCATACGATACCCTTATTTTTTCATGTATATTCCATCTTTGTACGATTTCCTTTTTATTCGTAACTCTTTCATTAGAATTTTTGATGTGTATTTGACAAGGAAAAGCGAAAATGGACATCAAGATCTGACTATTGTTTCATATTGAAAAAGATAGACAAACAAATATTAAATTGATTTATTAAAAATGTTATTGTTTTGATAAAATTCAAAAATCCTAGTGAAAAAGCTGAAATGCACAAAATTTACTGAAACGTTTTCTTGATTTTAAATTATTTCAATCAAATAATTCTGTTATTTCTAACAGGAGTCAAAATTATATTAAAATTTAAAAGATCGTTTATTCATTCATTAATTTGTATAAAAATAGAACACGATTTTGGACGGTGATTGTGAGTCAAGTTCTGGGAGGAATCAAATGTTCTCGTCTCAGATGGTATAGAAGTGTCTGGATATTTGATTTAACGGGTGTACTAAATTATAAAATAGGTGAGGAACGGTGCCTTGCAAGATGTTGAGTTGTAAATGATTGTTTGAATTCTACCTTCAAAAGATTGAAATCACAGAGAGCAGCGATAGCTTCAAAGACTGGTTGGAATTCGATTGAAGTTCACTGTCAAATACGTCATTCGTATGATCTTTCTCTTCACGCCACGGGAGAAGAACCTTTGAATCATGAGCGAAAGGATATGGACCAGGAATTAGAATGTTAAGTATTAGATGTGTTCTGGGAGAGATTACTCATTTCGTTTCCGATCGGATAGAACTTTCTGGACATTTAGATTTAGACAGGTGTGATAGCTTATAAAGTATGTAGGAAACGATGTATTACGAGATGAGAATGTGGATGGATGTTGGAATTCTAATTTCAAAGGGTTAAAATCACAGAGAGCAACCATTGCTATTAAGACACGATGGAATTCAATGAGAATCCCAGCGAAGCACATTGTAGATGAAACAATCAGTCAAAGTCTGAACATTACTATGTGTAAGCTCTATTTTCACGTGGATTTTTTATTGGATAATATTCGATATATTCCGTTAATTTTCATTGGTGAACTAATAAATTTACAAGGTAGGCGATAATGTGGAAAAATACATATTTATCGTATGTGATATATTTTTATCATCAAGCTACCTACTGCTTGATGTTCCCATGTATAGGTACAGTTTTAAATTTTATATATATATATATATATATATATATATATATATATATATATATATATATATATATATATACATATATATATATAAATATATATATGTATATATATATATATATATATATATATATATATATATGTATATATATATATATATATATATATATATATATATATATATATATATATATATATATATGTATATATATTCTAAGAAATCATTCCAAATCTTATTTTCTCTGAGGTGATATTTGCACTGTTAAATGAAAGTAAGTTGCATTACGTCCATGAAAAAACTACTTATCCTTTCCATTACCATTTAATATGTTTGTTATCATCTGAACCATCCATCACCTTATCCTCCAACAAATCAGCCTAACAAAGTTTATTGAGTGTGAAAAAGCCCAATAAGTTTGCCATTATACTGCTTATCTGTATGACTGTTACACTTTAAGATTATGTTTCATTCACTTTATATGTTTCATCTTTTCTCACGTTCCTCAACACCCAGCCTTACAAAGGTGCGAATTGAAGAGAATACTTATGCTTGAAAGGGAACAAAAAGGAATAAACGTCACAGCAAGTCTGATATCCATAATTCTCCCTTCACAAGTTTGAAATTTAAAAATTCAGTTAAATTAGTCGTAGACCATGAGGCTATGCATAAAAACAAAAATAATAAATATATATATAAATATATATGTGTGTGTGTATGTGTGAGTGTGTACACACATATATATATATATATATATATATATATATATATATATATATATATATATATATATATATATATATATATATTGTCAGTATGGTATACTTTAATTGCTGGAATAAAATATGCAAGAGTGATTCTCATAGCTTGTTTGTCAACACACGTGGAATTACAACGTGTCCAATGAGGCATCTTGCCCATTGAAACTATCTATTTTCAGATTTTGCATTTACCATTTTGTAAGTGAATTTCTATGCTTTGCCTTTTCCAGGGCAAAAAAAAAACAATGATTTGGTCTGATTATAGTTCTATACATGATTATATCCTTTTCTCCCAATAGAACGATCAGATCCGAAAAAAAACATTTTCATATTTGTTTTATTGCTTCTTAATGAGGAAAGCATCGTGAAAATGAATCATATTTCATACTAAACTTGCCTTGCATGCAAATGGCTGACGGATCAGACGAAAAAATGCATTCTCAAAAGATATTATCCTACGTACATTATAAAGAGAACAAGAGCATTTATATTCAAACTTGAAGTTCACAAACAATGAGTATCGGTCTATTCACAACTCATTCATCCAGGATTCTTCAGTTTAACTGTTTCCATGTTAAAGGACTCCTATCAGTATGTTTCAATTTCTGCCTGGATATATTGGTTAGTCTATTTTACAAGCACCGATTCATTTCAAGTTTTACGACTCTGACACTACAGACGACTATACAATTAAATAGACTAAATCGTATATATGTTTTCATTGAATATATAGAAAGGCAAACAGAGAGAGAGAGAGAAGGAAAGAAAGAGAGCAAGGAAGAGAGGAGAGAGAACTACTAGTCCACCACATTACTTACGGATAGCTAGGGGTAAAAACCTTACCCTGACTGTACACTTCTCGGCCTGGTATCTAGAATAAACAAAAGGTAATTGGAAGTGGATTCATCTCATTAGTGAACAAAGAAGCATATAATGATCCCAAACTCTGATACTTCTGTCGCTAGTTAGTACTTCTATTATCCATCATCCAGTCTTCTGTCCCATAACTCAGGAAAGGGTTTTATGTTTCCTTCTTCGTTGCGCAAGAGTACTTATCATGAGTGCATCTTGGTCAATATAGTCGAAAGAGCCAATAAATCATCTTTATGCTGAGTACTATTTCTTGAGTCTTTGGTATTATTCTATCATGAATTGTACCCACGACCACCAGAACCGGAGGTGATCAGTATCTGTCATCTATATGACAGCAGACTTTTCACTATTCCCACCCGTCTGTTTCTTCACTTGATTTCCTTCTCCAGAGCTCTGACATGCTTCGATCGGATATAGATTTTAAAAAATAGCAATATTTAATAGACCAGAACCGACAGGTTATCAATTTGATGATATCCCAAAGTTGACTCCTATCTCGCTCACACAGAACAACTCTCCCTTTTCCCCCCGAAACAAACCAACATACAAAAACACTTTTGCTTCGGTTTTCCAAGTACTTTTGAAAATGCTTACGCAAATTCAGTGAAATGCATCAAGACAATCTTTAAAGATGATTGGAAAGATTGAGATGTAACACACTTACTCTCAATTTTGTCGCTTCCACATTGTCAAATCGATATTACCATGAGTATGTGTATATATATATATATATATATATATATATATATATATATATATATATATATATATATATATATTCATGAACACGCATAACTACACCCACACACATTAAGACACCCACATATATATTGAGTTTATATATAAGTATTCATATATGTATGAATATGTTCATATACGTGTATATAGGTGAGTGATAAATTTTATTTTCTCGAGGGCGCTTACCAGCAAATAAATGCTACTGTAAAGATATAAACAAATTCAATGTGAAGAAAAAGAAATAACTTGAACAAACAAAATGCATTATAATTTTCAGCCAGAAGGTAATTTCTGTTTTTATCTATTTATAGATGTTAGTTATTGATTTTCAAAGTACAATTCTAAAATAAAAGCGTACAGATTGTTGGTTGAGATATGTGCACTCCCCTGCCCCAGTTCTAGTGATCGTTATGTTGAACTCACATAATTGGCTTCACGCTAACTTTCACGTTAGGTGCGCCTGCACAATTACGGATATCAGTGCATAAGAATTCTCCTACCGTTGTTTAACCTTGAGCTGTAATAAATGAGCTTAAAATTATAGGAGATAAGAAGAATTTTCGACCATTTTTCACGATTCAGAAGTTATCCAAACTTTGGGATTAAATAACCGAAAAAATAAAACATGCAGTCCGTACACTGTAATCTGGTTATTACATTTGAATTCGCGAAGGATATATTTGGTTTTCTATGGAATTATTTCTTTGAAAAAAAATTTGTATCTATATACATATCAGAATAAAGCAATTTAATTGCTTTTAATTTTTCAAAACTATACCATGGTGAGTAACAGAATCCTACCAAGAAAAATACACATGTTTTTTTTGAGTAAGTGTAGAATCAAATAAGTGAATTTCGGTTCACATAGTAAGGCCTTTAGTTCTTATAGTAGTTAGAGTAACTGAGTGTCTACGAGATTGACTTCACAAGAGGACATCAGGGAAAACCCCAAAGAAAGTGAAAATATGAAAAAATTAAACAGATCCTCGGAAGGGGACTGACGAGATTATGAAACGGTTGTAGTTCATGATGATTGGTATACTCGGAAGCCTGCCAAGAAAAAGTAAAGGCGAAAGAGTAAAACTTGGAAATTTGTGTCGGAATTAAGAAGTTTGAGACGGCTTTGCTGGAGTCAACAAAATTTACGCAGAAAGGTACTGGTGATTTTGGGAGATTGGCTGCACTGAATATTCTAATCCATACAAAACAATATCAATGCAAATACTAGTGTTAATAATATTATTAATAAATTCAAGTACTTGTACGAACACTGCTACTACTACTACCACTACTACTTATAATAATAATAATAATAATAATAATAATAATAATAATAATAATAATAATAATAATAATATTAATAATAATAATAATAATAATAATAATAATAATAATAATAATAATAATTACTTTGGGACTTCGACATTAAAATTGACCACGCCATCCAAGCGAGAAGACCAGACTGATGTGGCCGTGCCTGAAGACAACAGAATAGATAGGAAAGAGGGTGAAAAACTGGGAAAATACCAGGACCAGACAGGACAAATGAAGAAAGTATGGAATATGAAAGTCAGGGACAGTACCAGTAATAATAGGTGCACTCAGAACCGTACCAAAGACACTGAAGGTGAGATTGGAGGAACTGGGGGTAAAAAGAAGCATTCAGACAGTGCAGACCACAGCACACCTAGGAACTGCACGAATACGGGAGAAAGTTCTAGAAATATGAATGCTACGGCCCTAGCTCTTAGCAGTGGCCTAATAAAGGATGGGAAACATACACACACACACACACAAATGGTGTTGGAAGTACAAACTATAGCACTGCTGTGATAGGTGAGGGAGAAATGATAAGAGGGCTGAACACCTTGGCAGACTTACTGTCATTAAGCCCCTAGTGAAAACCAACCGGTGTGAAACTGTAAGTCAAGGCACCGTTGTGGACTGAGTGTGTGGAGAGGAAGGCTAGAGACCTGAGGAAACTTGCTGTCACCAGGCATCTGGCGTTAATAATAATAATAATAATAATAATAATAATAATAATAATAATAATAATAATAATAATAATAATAAGCAGAGACACAATAGAGTAGCAACGATGATACACTGGGAACTAAGCAAACAAATGGGATTCAATCGTGTAGAAGAGTGGTATCAGCACAAGCCAGAGATAGTTTTGGAGAATGACAACCACAAACTACTCTGGGACTTTGACATCCAAACTGACCACCTCATCCAGGCAAGAAGACCGGACTTAGTAATAGTAGACAAAAAAAGGAAGGCCTGCCAAATAGTAGACATTGCTGTGCCTGCAGACCATAGAGTAAAAAAGAAGGAGGGTGAAAAAAAGGAAAAATACCAGGACTTAGCAAGAGAGTTGAGGAAGATGTGGAACATGAAAACCAGGGTAGTACCGGTCATAGTGGGCGCACTGGGAACTGTCCCCAAAACGCTGAGGGTGACACTGAAGGAGATCGGGATTGGGGAAGGATAGAGACCGTACAGACCACAGCACTACTGGGAACTGCACGGATACTGAGGAAGGTGCTGGGGATATAAACACTGCAACGAATTTTAGCCTTGACATAATAGGTGAAAAAGTGAAAAAGGGAGGAGACGTTAGCTGAAGACCTGAGGAGACATATTGTCACTCAGCCTTCAGCGATAACCACTGGGCAACCGGTGTGAAACTGTAAATCGCAGAATTACTGCGACCTATGAGTACTAGGGGAGGAGGGCTGGAGACTTGAGGAGACTTGCTGTCACTCAAACTCCAGCGGTTACCGCCAGGCAACTGGTGTGAGATTCCAAATAATAATAATAATAATAATAATAACAACAATAACAACAATAACAACAACAACAACAAAAAAAACATTGACATAGCTACGTAAATTAAACTTGGAGAGAGAAATTGAATCATTCTTATTAGTAACCAAGAACAACGCCATCTTACAGGTGAGTGATTTAATAGCCAGGAAAGACGAGAAAAGGAATCCAAACTAAGAGGAGAGACATCATAGGAAGTAATTATATCAAAGGTTGTGATAGACATGACAAAAGAGAATAGGAAACGTAGACTAATTACAAGAGCCAAAGGCAACAATAGATCTAACAAGAGGATAACTAAGAAAACTGAGAAACACATGGGTTGAGAATCCATAAGTCGGAAGAAAATCAATCTTACAGGCATTTCAAGAGACGGACCCAGAGCATCGCAGATTAATTTGTATGAACATAGCCACGTTGATGAAGGCAATGGAGTTGCTCTTAATAGCAGCCTCAAACGATTGTATAAAGGATAAAGATAGACAAATTACGGATGAATTGCAAGTGCAAACTAATTACATCAACCGAAGGCAGTGAGAGATCTTACAGGTCAATGGCGACAGAGCCAGGAAACCTAAACGAGAATCCGAAATTAAGAAGAAGTTCTCGGTCCACTGTGTATCCTTAAGGATATCTGCTATCAGATCATTTTTCCTGATGTGTCAATGGACTAGTGGATAACAGCGTAGGTTAAATTTATCTTATAACATACCTGGCTAGCGTTGATTCAGTCCCTAGGTCGGTTAGTGGAAAAAAACCATATGTACTCTAATACAGAGAAAGACGCAAACAAGCAACACCGTGTGTTATAGTACTGAGAGCAAAATTCAAAAATATATATCATTTGAAATAACTGAAAGTATTGAAAGAGCTGTATTAGTAAAAACGGTGTTTTGACCCAAAATTCCACTGATATATGCACAGACCACAAACAGTTCCAAAGGAATATGAAAAATCAAATTCGAACAGATGAGCCAATCCATATTTGATGTAATAGGAAGAAACAAAGAAAATGGATCAACTTAAGTTGGAGTGTATTTTCCCTGCTCAAGCAGACAAAACTTAAAGGAAAAAAACTATATATGTGTCTTGATCCCGCCTAACAAGAGAAAAGAAATGTGAATACTGACAGGAGCTTGGGGTCCCGTGAACAGTTCCAAACAGCCTTGCACACACTTATTGAGTGAAATATGAAAGTCTTATGCTGCTATGGAAATACAAAACTATCAAGGTATTTTCGAACTACGAACTGCAGATCAACAAGGCGATAAACCCTGATTCGATCGTCATGAAACAAGAAAAGAAGACCTGCTAATCAAAAACTCGTGGAAGAACTGAGACTGTCCAGACGACGACATTGCTGCTGTCTGCGAGGATATCAAGAAAAGTGTTGGAAATAAGCACCATATATCTGGTTTGAACATTCAAATCCATTGTAATTACTTTTCGACTTCTATTCATATTCACCTTAAGTTTTACTTGTGTTCTTTACAACCTATTCAGGGTCGTCATTCTACATCAGTTAAAACAGTGCGGATCGGAACTAAAGAATAAGATCCCGATGAGACTGAAACTTGTGTCCTTCATACAGGTCACGGCATAGGTAGTGATAAAAGAAAACCAATTGGGACATGATATGAAGATAGATAGTGGTAAAAAATGAATGATGTTTCGAAATACTTCAAGTAACAAAATATGATTATGAAAAATATGCAAATGTACGGTAATAAAAAAGGTCATAAAACAGTGCACGGAATATCTGAAGAGATTCGCAGTTATTTGATCTCAAGCAAGGAACATACAAGAAGACAACAGGTCTGGTTGATCCCTCGGAAGAAACAGTAGTGCGCCCAACGTGCTTCTCTTGTCTTTCGTTGAGCATTGATCACTAACAGGTCTGAATCGAAGAAAAAAAAAACAGGCTTAAATGCTACCTGATCTAAATTCAGGGATCAATATAGCATTAACTTAGTCAGCGAATTGAACCCATCTTGAAAAAGCTGTTGGTAGGTACAGGACGTAATAAGATGTTTAACTTTTCAGCTCTCAAGCTGAATTCGTGCTGCCGATGATACATACGTTGCCAGAGAGGCAGACTAATTTCAAAAGTAAAGGAAACTATGATTATATAAATCAATGTGTCCTAAACTATCTTGTTAGTGTTGTCTCCCCGGATGTGTAAGATTTCTTGGGACCACGAGAACGATTGGGTACCTGAGATAATAATACCCGGTAGTATTACTGCAACAATTCGTTCGTAAATGAAGAGGTCTTTCAAAGATTCTTCTATCAGAGGCTGGTATTGCAAATGCTAAGTGAAAAAAAAATCCATTCTGTATCCGAGAATTGGAACAATATCACTGGGGAGAAGTTGCCATGAATATAATGATGATGATGATGATCCCAATGACCTTAGAGGCTAATGCCTGATCTGGATTACATTTGTCAGGAAGAATTATATAAAATACAAAAAGTGGGTCAAGTTCATTGTCAATCTATTTTTCTCCCGTTATTAAAAAACGTAAATAGGATAAACAAAAGAAAATAAGTCTGCTGCAAGAATCGAACGTATAACAGATAGGGTAACCACTTCAACGTATATACGTACATATATATATATATATATATATATATATATATATATATATATATATATATATATATATATATATGTGTGTTTTTTCGAGTTCATATCTATCAATTTATCTATCCATCTTTGTTAATATCTATCTACCTCTGTTCATATCTATCTGTGTCGGTAACACGTCTATATATAAATGCTTGGTTTAACTCTGATTTCGATGTGTTCATATCTTTGATCATATCAAACTTTCTCCTTTTATATATATATATATATATATATATATATATATATATTATGTCTGCTTGCACATACTTGTGTGTGTGTGTGAGTGTGTATGAGCATATTTGCGCTATATATTATACTCACATATCAATGAATGTATGCATCTATCTGCCGATCCGTCTCAGTTATTCCAATACATATTTTTGGACGTTACCATATAACATTATTTTTACATATAAACCCATCTTCCAGTGGACACACACACATTATCGTTAACGGTATATTCAATCGTAACATTATTCATATCGATGACAATATCATCACAGTCTTTTTCGTCCTGCTCATATATGTGTATATATATATATATATATATATATATATATATATATATATATATATATATTCGCGTGCATGTGTGTGTGTGTATGTGTGCGTGTGTGTGTGTCTTTTCATATATCCATGTCTATCTTAGGTACATTTTGGTTTTTTCTCACACAAACTTCCATCTACTTACACATGCACAATCACGCACACATATGTTGTATATATATATATATATATATATATATATATATATATATATATATATATATATATATATATATATATATATATATATATATATATATATATATATGTATATATATATGTATATATATTTGTATGGAAGTAGACTATATAATAAAATCATATCTACTTGATCAACACTGCGTGGGTATCACGTAAATATGAGAGTTTTGTTTTAAACTCCCTGAAACTGTTACATGGTAAACAGGTGATGATTCAAACAAGTAAGAATTTATATTACACATCGTGCCATAACGAAGAAAAATTGTGCAAAACATTAAGACAAGAAACACTGGCGAATATTTCAAAAATTACATTAACACATAGGATTAGGTGGCTGAAGATACACAGAAAATTTTTTTTTCATATGTTTATCGTTTAAAGCTATGAAGTTCCTGGAATATATATATATATATATATATATATATATATATATATATATATATATATATATATATATATATATATATATTGTTTAAAATGTATAATGTTGCTTTTATTATTCACAACTGCCCATTAATTTCGCTCTCCCGCCAACTCTCTCTCTCTCTCTCTTGTATCTCTCTTTCCTCCTCTCTCTCTCTCTCTCTCTCTCTCTCTCCCCATTGTGCTGTCATGTGCTCAATTAAAACCACGTGTTTAAAGAAATCAACGAATTTTCTGAACATTTCACAGAATTTTCAAGTATTGCAGAATTTTTTCTGTCTTCTACGTTAATACTTTCTTTGGAGTCAGTTATAGAGTGAGAAGTTCACACTTTACTCGGATATATTATTAAATAATAAAATTCTAAAATATATGCAGTGAGTGCAAAAAGTATCCGATACATTTGAAAAAGTTAATTCTAACATATTTATACAAAATTTAAACAGATAGTAATCAACCGAAGATTTCAGTACAGAATCTCTCAATATTCAATAGTGCTTCAATATTTTTTTGGTTTTTGTATTTTTTGATCTTTGGTCACAATTCAATAAATTTTGAAGTTGTATAAAGAAATGAACTTTTTGAATTGTATCAGATACTTCAGTCGTTCACTGTATAATCTTAGAAAAAACATTACATTAAAAAGAATATATATATATATATATATATATATATATATATATATATATATGTATATATGTATATATATGTATATATATGTATATATATATATATATATGTATATATGTATATATATGTATATATATGTATATATGTATATATATGTATATATATATATATATATATATATATATATATATATATATATATATATATATATATGTACAGGTTTCAGCAGAAATTGGAGAATCCCTATAAAAAATCACAAGCCTAAATCGCTGAAAACGATGAAGTAAATACCATTAATTTATATGCGAATATTTTCAAGTGTCCCCATGACATAAAAATGGTGAGGATCATATGATACGATTAGTTTTCAGTTATTAAGATGTTGAGGGGGGCTGAGGAAAATGGGTTTTACGTGAGAGAAGAAGAAAGGCTGTGAAACAAGCGCTGAACACTCTTTTCACTTTTTACCATTTTTTCTTAAAAGTAAAACAATGGCTTAAGCTGAACAGTCGACAAGCACAGAAAATCAATATTTTTAGCCTTCAGTTGAGTATGTCAGAACAAGAGAAGTATTGGATAAGAAATGACTCACCTTTTCTGATCTGGTAAATAAAGTTATTTGCACATATACACGTCCCAAAAATGTTAGTAGACCGTACATAATATGATTATATCTTGATATAAACAAATTATTGATTTTTTTTAGGTCCTTTTTATCTTTTTCCTGATGGTTATTCCCCTTGAATATGGTTTTAAGCATAATTTCACTTTTATCCACTGAGTGAAGCCTTCGTTTGTGCTTTCAAAAAGCGAAGTTGGTTTGAAATAAATTGAAAACACGAACTTTGAAAACAATCGGATGAGTTATAAGATATGTTTTAAACGTAAGTGAAATATTCTTATATTGTGGGGAAAAGAAGAAAGGTGTATAATCTGCGGTGTCATTTGTGTTGTTGTTTTTTTTACCAAGCTAAACCTAATTTAGTTCTGGTACAAGATCACGAAGTAGCCAATAAGGGACGGACTCACAGCTCGATAGAAATGATCTGCGAGACCTGACTGCAAAACATTATATCATGACGAGGTTCATGTAAGTCGATTTGACTATAGTAAGATGTATGCATTTGTGTCCGCGTTTCCTATATGTATGATTTGTTTGTGTTTCCTGTATGTGTGTGTGTGTGTGTGTATATATATATGTGTGTGTGTGTGCGTGTGTGTTTGTGTGTGTGTGTGTGTTATACCGTTTTGCTCTCAAATTATGTTCTGAACAGCCTTTTCACAAATTCTTACATTTTGAAGAATGTTGAACTGTGGACACATGGATGTTTGAAACTTTCACAAAAACGTTGATTCTTTTTTTTCAAATGTAAAGGAACAACTTGAATAATTGACGGATAACTTCTTCCTTTTCTTGAAAGAGGGCAGGCCTAATTCAATATATATATGTATATTCAAAAATGCTGGAAATTTGAAAAAGGGTTTACAAGAAAGCTGGAGTTATTAATTAAACATTATATAAACCAGAACTATGTATGACGAGAGGGATATGAGTTCAAATCTCACAGGAGACTTACTGTGAGCCTGTTGCCATAGAACGACAGCCCAAGTCGAGTTGTGATAAAACAAGTAAAAATTAAAATGAAACGAAAGAGTTGTCAAAATCAATACAATGGTTACAATTATCTTTTTTTCGAGTTGTGTACCTTTTTCAGTTGTTTGTAATGTTTTCCTTTTTTCTTTTTTCTTTTTGTTCCGACTCGTTCCCTGAAGGACATCCCTAGCAGGGCTGTGAGGGTAATGAGCTTTGGTAAAACATGCGGTCAACCTGATCGGAGCCGCCTAGCACTGTAACCAATGGCTATTGTAGAACGCACACTGAATGTGGGATTGTAAAGTCAACAGTTCGTAGTCTAAACACAGCAGCGATGGGATTTACAGAGATAGACATCATGTAAGAGTTTCTTCTTCACTTGGGTCTTGCGTTGCTCGACTGGTTTGTTGTCTATTAATAGTACTCATTCAGTGTGTATGTGCGTACGTTTGCAGTATGTGAGGGTGTTTTTTTTTCACATTGGTTTGGTGTGGCTCAGCTGTTTAGTTGTGTATCAGTACTAATTTTTCTGTTTATGTATGTGTGTGTATATGCAGAACGTGAGAGTCTTTTCTTCAACTTTTTTGGTATGTATATGTATTTTTTTTTCAATGAATGTGTGAGCGCGTATGTATGTGTGTGTGTATGTGCTAATAGGAAAGGGTGCTGGCAAGATGCGAGGGTCTTTCCACGTGGGTCTAATACTACTCATTTATTTAATGTATTCGTACTACTCTTTCTGGGCGTATGTGTGTGTACGCGTGTGAGCCAATTTTGTCCAGTAAACTGTTTACATGATCGTATCTGTATGAGAAATAGGAAGCCACTGTGTGTGTGTATGTGTGTGCGTGCGTGTATGTGTGTGCATGTGCTTGTGTGTGTGCGTATGCTTGTGTCTGTGTGCGTGTGTGTGCTGGATGCACTTTGGTGGGTATAGACTGTAATGTGTAGGAGTGTACGTTGCTGTAGTGCAACTAACAGTGCGAAGAGGGACACTGATCGAACAAATGTACGGCTAAGTGAGGGCAGAAGTGAGAGGAGATGAAAAGACTGGAGGAGGAGAAGAGGACAACTGTAGAGTCTGTGAACGCCAACAACCTCGTCAGTATAGCAGGAGAAAGTTCGATGGATAGACTCGACCGGCAATATCACTTTGATGAATGCCTTCTTAGGAGAGACAGAGACCCACAAAAGCAGAGAAAGAGGTAGATAATGTACAAGGAATAGATTACAGAGAGAGAAGGACAAAGATAATGTTTGTGAAGAAATACAGGGATATAAAAAGACAGAGAGACAGAGGAGAGAGTACAAGAAAGGAGATACAGAGAAGAAAGATCAAAGAGCGCGTACGTGAAGAGAGACAGGTTTATAAAGGCAGAGAAAGAAAGAGAG
>OY735221.1:55408769-55431269 GCA_963457665.1 Thysanoteuthis rhombus
TATATATAGTCCCTGATCTTTCATCAGTCCCAAAGGTAGCGTAGTACCTGTCAGGTTTTGCTGGTGAGTTACCAAGGGTTTCTCTGTGGGACCGTCTCTTACACTTGCTGCCTCTAAAAGATAGGGAGTCCAGTGTTCCTGGTCATTTCAGCCATCGCTTGGGGGAAAGAGGTGGACATGTCTTCTTTCGGAGGGTAATCCTGCAGAGAGGCTGGACATGTTGCGAGACTGTCAGACAACTGCTGGACACCACCATTCACAACATGGATCCCCAGAGATTATCCGCAAAACTGTGGCCGACAAAAAGTAAGATGGCATGACGAGCTAGATGAATTTTTATAGTACTTGATCCGCTATACTCATGATACAGGGGTCTGACGAATCGTGGGGAATGTCTATGTTCAACGACGGACGCATATAGGTGGCTCCTGCTGCTGCTGCTGCTGCTGCTGCTGATGATGATGATGATGATGATGATGATGATGATGACTTTGGCTGTAGGTTGACCTTGGTATGCCATACTCATTCCCTGGGCTACAACTTCTGTCATTAAAGTATCTCCTTCTTTTGTGCTCAAGTCTGATTGAGAGAAAAAACAGAATGTTTATCGATTACTTCGGATGCAAATAAGGAATCGAGGCGAACACACTGACACATAAGCATAAAACACTTCAATCAGGAAATAAGACCACGTGTTGATCGCTTTTGTTTACGTTGAGTACAGAAGAACCCGTGTGCTCTGTGAAAAAGAAGAGTGTAACTTCAAAAATAGCATCTCGTTTTCTATCCATTGACTGCTCAAGCATTAGCCCAGGAGTGCAAGAAGGGAACGTAGAAGCACAAACCACGCTTTTTAGGGAAATGAAACCATGTCTCGATTGTTCTTGTCTGCGTTGAGTAGTCCACGAGCCATGCGTTCAAAAAGAGAGGATTGCTTTGAGAAGAACATCTTAGGTTCAATTACTATGAGAAATAACCTCTCAAGTTTGTTTTTCACAATGTTTTTTTTCTTTTCCAATTGAACGTTATACTTTAAACTATTTGGTGCCATCAGCTATTTGTTGAATTTCTTGTGGTTGAAAAACAGGAGGTAGATACTGGACTGATTTTTGTATTTAGAGGTTTCCTGTTAAAAATAAATCAACCAGTTTAATTGGTTAGACATCACAGAAGAAATATACTATAATCAGGAAGTAAAAGTATCATGCTCACACATTCCTGCAACTGGGACATTGTACAAGATTTATTGTAGGAAATCATCCTCATAGTGGTTGTTTTTTATTGTATTTTTCTCTGGTATTATTAGGAGTAGTATAGCTGTTATACTTATTTCTCTCCGTAGATTGGAACAAAAGTCACGCCAGTTGTGATTTTATATTCATTTTCACGCTGCTTTGACTGATGGTATGATCCTTGGATTAAAACCTGGAGCAAGTTTGAGACATTTTATTAGCATACGTATGTTCTGAGGCAGATACACATATGTATATGTGCGTGTGATGTCGTTTGCGTGTATCCGTCTCACGATGAATATAAAGTGAAACAAAGAATCACAGCTAAATGTGATAGGTATCAATATGGGTCAGAAGCAGCCTTGAAAAGCTAGGCCAGGCCTTCGGTTGACCCTCCGTTCAAGAATCATGCCTGAAAGAGCTAATGAGCTGGCTATTCTCACCAATCAGCGAGGTGTAATTCGATGGTAAGAATTCATCTGAAATTAGTTAGTCACTAATTTAGTCCGGGTTTTGAGAGGGAATTTAAACAGGGCTAGGCCGTAGAGAGAATAAAAGAGGAATAAAGAGAAGAGTACCCAACCATGTAGTGAACAGGGCAAGTCGAAGGATTTGATAAGATAGAATTTGTACGTTGGTGGCTAGCGATGGACGCACATGATCAAACGCATATCGGCGCCGGCGCTCCTAGCTGGTTACACTTTTTGTTCTGTCGATCCTTAAAGGTAAGGTCTGACCATTCTTTCCCCCTTCCTTCCTCTTTCCTTTGATTTTCCATTTTTTCAAAGACATCTCTCTTCGAAAAGTATTAAACCTGATTCTCCCTAAGAAAAAAAAAACTCGCGTAACTTTGTGGCAATACACGATTGCTTTGATTTTCTCTCTTTAGAATTCCTTCCTTGATAAAACAAAGAAAAAAGTGCTGTAGGAATATTCATTTCGACTGTCAGCACTTTTTAAGCATCGTTCCCTCAGGTACTAGATCTATACTTGACATCAATTACAGTTGAAACTTCCATACCTGTGTTTCCTCTTTGTGTAGTTCCCTTTTATCCATACCTTAAAATATACCTAATTCATTTCAACAAAACTTGTGTTATTTCCTTTCTGATCAATTCCTTCAAAAAGTATTCACCTTTGTGATTGGTGTAAGGTTCATAACTTTTATCTAGTTAATTTTATTTCAGGAAAACTAGGGTAAATTTCTTAAGCATATACCGCCATGGTATGAACTTTAAGAAATTGTTGAAGGCCAAGCATTTTGTAATCCAACAGAGTTATACACTTTCAAGACATCACGTCAAGTGTCTCATGAATAACCACATGAGCACCTGCTATTGCATGATTATTTTTTAAGCCAGAGAGACTAAAAGGTATCATCAGAAAAAAATTGATATCATATTCTCATTCGTGAGTGTTTTTTTATATCTAATGGTGCTATTTCATATTTTTGTAAGTCTATTCATATACATGCGTGTATGTTCATACTTGTACGTGTATATTCATATCCAAGTGCACATATATAAATATAAATACATACATATATATATATATATATATATATATATATATATATATATATATATATATATATATATAGATATAGATATAGATATATAGATATAGATATGTATGTATATATATATATATATATATAAAAATATGTATGTATGTGAGTATATATATATATATATATATATATACATAAATATATATATATATATATATATATATATATATATATATATATATATATATATATATATATATATATATATATATGGGGGTGAGTTTTCTGTTTTGCATATTTGTCAAAATACTATAACTTTCTTTTTCCTTTCCTTGCATTTATTTGTTTGTTGTGGGGTTGCCTTCCTCCTCCTTTCCTTCCCTTTCCCCTCTTTTTACTCGGGGTGGATAAAGCCAAGACGGATAGACAGCAAGAGAAAAAAAAGAGAACACTAATACCAACATTGATTTACTTGTCAAAAACTGAAAAAATATAAACAAATTAAGTGGAAACAAAGAACAAACAAAGCAATACAAAAGAAACTGAAATAAAAGACACAGAAATAAAACGAATAAATGAAAATCTAAAATCCTGTGTATTTTGAACAGTACTGAGAATTATTCACTTCGAAAGAGACGATTGCATTGAAAACATGTAGTAGTGCAACTCATATAAAAATATAACTTCACTTTTTCATGTGTGTTTGACGGTTACCTATATCCGTCTTATGAATAGATATATATACACACACATGTATATATATATATGTGTGTGTGTGTGTGTATATATATATGTAAGACAGATATAGGTTACACACACGCATATGTATGTGTGTGTGTGTATAAGACAGATATAGGTTTCACACACATATATATACGTGTGTGTGTATATGTATATATGTATATTTACATATATATATATATATACATATATATATATATATATATATATATATATGTATATATAGAGAGAGAGAGAGGGAGAGAGAACGAGAGATAATGCATCTATGTTTGCTTTCTTTTCAAAAAAAAATGAGCGTAATATGCTGACCATGAAATATAATGAGATGTAGAAGCGGTTCGAAAAAAATACTTGTTTGTAGTTATCCATCTACCTGTTATCCATCACTGTACAAGGTATTAAACCATATGTGTGTGCGTGTGTGTGCGTATTTATTTCTGTGAGAGTATGTGTGAGTTTGTATGTTTGTTACAAATTGCTACAAGCTATTCAGTGAGTATAGAAACCTCCAACAAGCGACAAGAGAGAAAATTGAAGAGATCCAACTAAATAAAATAATCAGAAAGAAAGCAAGTGAAGACAGGAAAGATAAATGAGGGCAGCCTTCGAATCAACTTTCGAAAAAGATCGGGGCATCAAAACAATGAACAAAGGCCTCAATTCTAGACGGAAGCAAATAACCAGCATACTCGAGGGAAATGGAGACGTAACAGCTGATAAAAACAGGATTGTCGAATGTGCCAAAGAATTTTACAAAAACTCTATTTATCCAAACAAGTACTATAAAACAATGAACAGGTTATGCAAAACGCAAGCAATCAACTTGAGGATTTCCATGAAGTAATCCTATGGCGATGGGGTGACACAAGCCATCAAACAGACAAGGAAAGGAAAGGCCCTGGAGCAGACAACATCATCATCGACCTACTCAAAAAAGCAGCTAAGATCATCAATTTGTAACTGGCACCCCTTTTCAACTTGTGCCTAAATCAAAGTAGAGTTCCTAGATCATCTGAACACTGCAATCATAATGCTTTTTATAAAGAAACCCAAAAGACCTCAACAACTGCAGGCCTATACGCTTACTCAACTGCGTATACAAACCTGTTACAAAAATCATCATTAACCGAATCACAAAAACATTCGAAAAAACTAACTACAGGAGCAAGCTAGCTTTAAAAGAAGCTACTCGACCATAGCCAACCTGTATTTGATAAATCAGAGTGATGGAAAATCTGCAAAATCACTCGCTGTTGCATTTGTCAACCTCGAAAAAGCCTTTGACTCAGTGGAAATCCCATAGGTCATAAGGGTTATCATTGTATAAGGTATCAAACCAATATATGTTGAAGTACTGCATATATATAGTCACAGCAGCTCTTTATCAGGCTACATTATGACTCAGGGCCATTTCAGTCCTAGAAGGGGTAAGACAAGGTGATACCAGCTCATCAAAAATCTTTAAAGCCTGCTTTGAGATTATCTGCAGAAGACTAGAAAGGAAGAACAAAGAAATCATAATAGACGGCAAATATCTAAACAGCCTCAGATCTGCAGACGACGTATTTCTGAAAAGAACCTACATAACCTCCAACTAAGGCTGGATAAACTTAATGAAGAGAGCAAGAAAGTCAGCCTACACATGAACTTCAGCAAGACGAAGATCATGTACAACAACAACGTAGGAAATAAAAACTCTATGACAACGAATCTGCATGAGGCCCTCGAAAGAAAAAAAAAGGCAAAGTATCATCCAAGGATTGCAAGCCGTTGGCAGGGCAATCTAAACTTACAAAAACAAGAAGATCCCATTATTCCTAAAAAAAGAAAATAAGGGTATGCAAACAATGCATCCTCCGCTTAGTCACTTATGGAGCTGAAACATGGAACCTAACCATGAGACAAATCTGCAAATTAAGAACCATGCAACGTGCATATGAATGAATTATGCTAAACTTCACGTGGAGAGAATGCAAGACAGCAGAATACATCTGGGAGAAGATAAGAGTCAGGGAGATTATAAGATCCATAAAAAAAACTTAAATGGCAATTGACTAGCCACGTAGGAAGAATGGCAGACCACTGATGGTTATCGTTACTGGATCCCCAGAGATCATAAGCAAAACTAAGGCTGGCAGAGTATGACATGGAAAGACGAGCTAGACAAATTCAGGACATACCGCCCATGCAGCATCCATGTGGTTGATCCTGGGGAAGGTCCATGTCCAACGACTGACGTTAGGAGACTAATGATGATCGTCATCTTATGAATATAATGTTAGAACTGTCTGATTCTTCCAATAATGGATCCATGAAATAATACAATGATATATATATATATATATATATATATATATATATATATATATATATATATATATATATATATAAACTGCACTATATCATACTGGAACCTCCATTTGAAATGATGTCTCATTATTGCATGGTTGATGCATTTTTTGCCCGGGACAATATGAAAGGAATTAACAATCTA
Organism: Thysanoteuthis rhombus; assembly: GCA_963457665.1. Classification (NCBI taxonomy): domain Eukaryota; kingdom Metazoa; phylum Mollusca; class Cephalopoda; order Oegopsida; family Thysanoteuthidae; genus Thysanoteuthis; species Thysanoteuthis major. The sequence continues at coordinate 55,414,747 of OY735221.1, forward strand.
AATAATGGAGCTACTACAGCAATCGAACCAGGATAATAGTTTCAACGTAGCATTGAGCCAAACAGCCGTCGGCAATGCAAAGGCCAAAAGAACTGTTTCAAATCCAAATTATTATGTTGATTATTCACTGTCTATATTTGCTTTATTTGTTCCTTTCAATGCAACAATTTCGTGATTAGAAAATGGATATATATATATATATATATATATATATATATATATATATATATATATATATATGTGTGTGTGTGTGTGTGTGTGTGTGTGTGTATATATTACGGAATGATTATGAATTTAAAATATTGAATCATTTACTTGAGCAAAATGGGAATTTAGAGTTGCTATGTTAGAGATAATGGATTATCAGTTAATGTTCTTCAACTCCTTCGCCGTATGTTTCATCATACCGCTGAAGTATAAACACATTCACTATAGAGAAGTACATTCACTGCCGTTGATCGAACTGATAATGATATAATCAACTTCAATTTACGGCTCCACTAGCGCATCAATTGAGTCCGGAAAAAATCAATATTCCAATTGAGCTATGTTCTAGTGAGTTATCTTTGGCTTAAGGTCCGAAAAATGATTGGGATCATATGTCAGACTGAAAGAATTTCGTACTCAATCGAGAAGTACGTTTCCTGATTCATCTAGAAAACTTGTTAAAGGTAACAGATCTAATATCTTCACTATGCTAAAACAATGTTACCCATGCTATCTGATCTTGCAAAGCGTCAAGGTATCTCCCCAACATGTCACGGCCCGATTGTATATCGGTGTCATATTATGATCCTTAATTGATTAGGCAAATATATTGGAGTATTAATAGCAATGTTAATCTTTATAAGGAAAATTCAAAGACTATAATAAAATTTCACTATTTTTCCCGATGCATAGATATTTTGTAAACATGGAATACAACATTGCAATATGTATGGAAATGATTTTGAAAGAAGCCTGTATAGTCCTCAATAGACACTGTTAAGTGATGACTAACAAATACAAGTGAATAAATATACCTCTTCCAACTTCCTTGGCTGAGGTAAAGATATCAACATCATCATCAGTCTTTCAAGGTCTGTTGCTGGATATAGACCTTTCCAAGGATTAGCCACACTTCTCTATCGTGGGCTTTATGGAGCCAATACTCTCTGAATTTGTCCAGTTCGTCGCCCCTTTCTCGCAACATGGCCATCCCATTGCCATTTGAGATTTTTAATGAATTCTATGATGTCTCGAACAGTTTATTCCCTGATATATAGTGCTGTCTTGTGTTCTCCTCATGAAGTTGAACATGATTCTTTCATGTGCACGTTGTATGGTACCCAGTTGGCAGGTCATTCTCTTGGTTAGTTTCCATGCTTCAGGATGCAATGGTTGTATACCCCCTTTTCTCAGGAACAATTGGATCCCTTTGTTTTTGGAGAATTAGATACAGACGCTTGGTACTTTCTTAAAGGAGGGATTGAAGATATCCAATCGTCTAGCGAAACACTACCATGTTGATTAAGTAATGTTGAAATATCGGCATATTCGATATCTCCCTATCAGTAGTAGGAAGAGTTGAAACAAAAAACATTAATGAACATAGAAAGTCTGCGTAAGTCTGAAAATTCAAGGTATTCGAAAAAAGAAGACAGGATCATAATCATTGTCAGTCTTTTAACGTCCGTCGTTGGACACAGACCTTCCCTAGGATTCGCTACAATTCCCCATCATGGTCAATGCAGAGCCAGTATTTCCTGAATCTGTCAAGTTCATCTTGCCATCTTGTGTTCTGTCAGCCTCGGTTTTTCAAGTGATCTCTGGGGATCTATGTTGTGAGACGTGATATCCATCGATTGTCTTTGATTCTAGCAACATGGCCTGCCCATTGCCATTTGAGTTTTTTAATAGTTTCTACAATGTAACGAACACCTGTTTTCTTATGTAGATTTATAGATATATAAACATATATTTTTATTTGGTATAGTTCCAAGGAGGCATCTGGAAAGCAGATAGAAAGAGTAGTGCTCAGGACGACGGACGGGCACACCGGAGCCGTCTTGGTGTCCTGTGGTCGATAATCAACGGGAATTTGGTCTCCCCAAGACGGCAATTATTATACTATTATACTATTCGTAAAGGGAATCTACGCCCACACGTTTGACGGATCCTGTATCACTTCTCAATGTCTCCGTTCACATCCACTAGGCTTTTTGATGTATCCATTCAGCCAGATGTGGCTTCTCCAAGTAAAAACACCAGCTGTTTTTCGGGCTTTCCATTCAGGAAAACAGAAGTCAAATGTCCTTTAGTCAACACACTCGTCTGGACTTTTTGCATGAACCCCTGTCATCAAGGTGTTCCATCGATGGTCACCTGCATTTGCACATCCGGTTAATCGTTATCAGTGGCCTCCAGATATGATATCAATCTTTTGACCTTTGCAGCAGAAGTAAATAGTTGTGGTTGTATGTAAATAATGAAATAAGAGATGTGAGGAAGATAACGATGGTCAGTATTTGAGAAATTATCTGGACAAGAACAGACCTACGTTGAAAATGAATAGATTCGTATATATGTGGATGATATTGATAAGAAATATTACAAAAACTGAAAAATGAACAAATAGATTATGCATTTGCATTTTCTCTTAGTATTTGTAATTATTTTATGAAAATTCATGAACTGTGTAATTTTAGAGGGGATTTAACTATCAAGAAATTATCAAATGAATATAAATGAATGTAAATGTACAAATATACCCTAAAAATAAATACAAAACTCGCACACACACACACAAACACACACACGCAGACACGCACACACACACACACACACACACACATATATATATATATATATATATATATATATATATATATATATATGTGTGTGTGTGTGTGTGTGTGTGTGTGTGTGTGTGTGTGACTTCAGCTTTATATGATAATCATTGCTGAAAGCAGGGGTGTTTGATCAACACTGCTAGAAAGTCATGTTAATATGAAACGATTATATGGTAAACAATGAATGATTCGAACAAAATATTACACACTCAGTATCATGACATTAAAATCAGTGTGAAATATTTAAAAAACACTGAATTGAACTTCATGATTACATTAACAGGTATTGGGAAATATTCGACTGAAATAACATATTTATTTTCGAAAAAGATGTTTTTCATTATATACTTAATGTTTAAACCTGTGAAACTTTCTGGACTATCTCTCTTCCTGTATTTATCTATCGATTGATCTACAGACACAGACACACATATATATATATATATATATATATATATATATATATATATATATATATATATATATATATATATATATATATATATATATATATATATATATATATACTATAGAAGCATTATGATAGAAGAACAATGATATTTGAAGGTATAAATAGCGGAACAAGTAGTAATCTCACCATGTTCCACTGCATTTTTGCTTACACAAGCCGTCACATCGTATGCAGAGGTAGAGGTCAAATATCATATAAACATAAAAAGAATGAGTTGAATCGTTAGATATATGCATGTGCATGTATTTATAAATCGAACTTTCCACTGAAAACTTGGGGATGTTTGAAAAAAAAAAAACATAAAATGGTATCACTATCCGTTGACTGTGTGAATACAAATCTTGATATTTATGTAAAAAAATATGGAAAATAATATGGAAATCAATAAAATAATCTTGAAAAATCTAAAAAATTAAATAAAAATTCTAGGAAATAATATCAATAAAATGATCTAAAAAAAATTTGATATTTTGTAAAAAAATCGAAAAAATGATCCGAAAATCATTAGAATAATCTTGAAAGTTCAACAAAAATTATTTAAAAAATTTAGATAAATATCTAAAATATCAAAATAATCTTGAAAATTCTAGAAAATTATGTAAAAAATGTAATAAATAATATCAATAAAATAATTTTGAGAAGTCTTGAAATTTGTGTTGAAAAACCAAAAATGATCCGAAGATCAATCGGATGATCCTGAAAAATGTACAAAAATTTTGTGGAGAATCTAGATAATGATCTAAAATATCAATAAAATAATCCTGAAAAATCTGGAAAATTATGTAAAAAATGTAGAAAAAAATTGAAAATATCCATAAAATATTCTTAGGGAAATCTTTGAAACATCAAGAAAATCTTTTTGTCAAATTGTCGAAAATAAATTGCAATCAGATCAAGCGCTGCACCTGGTAATAATAGATTTATTTCGTACGTACTTAAGATTTCATGCCAATTTGCTTTCAAATGGACCGATTTACGATATTTAGACGCGGTTAAGTATCATCGTTGAATTCTATGAATGAAGTTATGTCTTATCTGTGAATTTGGAACAAGAGGAGCGTGTCCATTTCCGAAAGTGATATAATCGGATCAGGCACAATTTGAAATGAATATTTACAATAATCTTATGAGTCGGGAATAAGACATATATTTAATCTAAGATTGCTACCAAAATCTCCGCTATTCTAGATTACACACTACACCAACGTTCACATCATGTTGTACACATTGGTCCACGGTGGTTAAACAGTGTTGAGCCTTGACAATAACTCGAGAGGCGACCGTCTTGATATACCACGTGCTGTGAGCCACTGGTGATCAAATACAGAGCGAACCCATTAATCCTCCTAAGGAGGAGACGAATCACTACATATATGTGAGTCAAAGGCCAATCCCTTCCTGGCCTACCCCCCGAACCTTGCCAGGCTGCAAGTAACAATAATGAATGACATACACAATAATCTACTTAGTACAATTCAATGGGATTCGCTGCTGAATTTCAGAAGAGAATTACAAACTGATTCACGTGGGTATTGGACGTCTGTCTAACGGGTAGTAAATTCTTAAAGCTATTTGAATAAGAAGTCTAGACAGATTTCAGCATATCTAGTTGATTTCAAAATGCTTTTGGTCAGTGGTCCCCAACCAACCAGTGATGTTTGAGAACACAGAATTTCAACCCCCCTAAAGTACACGTTAATCTTCTTGACGCAATTCTTCATGGGATTTGCTTGCCAATTTCTGAAGAGAATTAGAAATTGATTCGGATAGGCACTGAAAGTCTGTCGAACGGATGATTTTTTCTTAATGTCTTTAAGTTTCCTATGTCTGCAGCTAATGTTAACATACTGTACGCCAACACGGCCATCAGTAAAAAAAAACTAAGGCTCTCAGAATTGAATCCACGTTCTCTTCGCAAAAGGAAACATACTAAATGCCGAGTTGATGTTACTGCTTGTGCTACACCAACTTTCACCGTTTGGGAAAAGATCAAAATGTATCCCTTAACCTATTCTTCGTTCGTGGATAATATATGTTTTGCTCTGTGATTTTAGCATTAGTGAAGTCATTATCTTTTATTACTTATGGTTACTAGATGAAGATTGGATTGTAAGCCATTATTATCAACTTTTGGTAACTCAAACCGTTTATCTATAGCAGAGAGTAAACTTTTAGCCCAATGAGCACCTAAAGTTCAGCTCTAGATCAATGGCCTGAGTTGAGTTTTTATTAAAAATAATGACTAAAGATGATGGAAGATAGTAGTTACAGGCGGTATGTGGGGCACACACACACTGCAGTGGGAGCGCCGATGACCTGTAGGCATAGTCGGACCTACCTTTTAAACCTTTTACTTTTGTAAGAAACGGAAAGTTAACAATTTGCAAAAGGGCATGATAAGACCTGACACCCTTCCTGTTACGGTCAAATGATAAAAAGAATATATGGCCGAGAAGAGAGAAGAAAAAATCTGGACTTTTGATATGAGATACAAAAGGAAGAGGCAAAGTAAAGAAAATTAAGTTCGGAACTTGATTAAAAGAAAGCAAAGCGGGCGGGTTGGTAGTTCAATTAAAGGGTAGGAAGGAAGATGAGAGAAGAAAAAATTAAGTAGCTCAAGGTGAGGAGAGAGAGGCAGATGGGGAGATGATAAATGTGTGTAAATAAGAAAGTAGGAAGGAGAGTGGAATAAATCATTTGATAGTTAGATAAGATATAGGAGGAGAGAGAGAGGAGAGATAATAAACGAATATGGTTTAATAAGGGGGTAGAAGAGCATAAGATGGAAGAGAAAAGTAATTTGATAAGGGGAAAGACCAAGAGAGGGGTAGAGAGTTGCTACTGACAAACATGGCTTTCATTTTATGTATTGTTATTATTATGAACTGAAATCAATTTTGATGAAAACATAAATCAACACTATCGCTGCGTGGTATGCACAGGTTCATGCATGATTACCAAAGATAAGCAATGTCAGGCCCGATCAGTAAATGGACGGGTGACCAACTATGTATACCAGGTACTGTAAGTAGCTAGTATCTTAACGGGAGCTCTCTTACAGCGATCCTATTAATCATCACACAATCATCAACACAGACCAAAAGTTTATTCCTACCTCCTCCTACGAACCTCTTAACTGGCCTGGCTGTGAGTGACAAGAAAAGAATGTGGCAATTTCAGTTTCCCAGGCTTGAATTGCTGGCCCTCGTCAAGATCGATGACAGATTTATGTCTATCGAAGGCAATATTAAATGCAAGCACTAATCTGTGCAAAGGGTCGATTGGAAGACAAGAAAATTTCATTTTAACTTTATTCCTTCTCATTCGATGAAATATGACGCAATTATATTTGATTAACTTTACAACGAATAATTGTGCTCAGTCATAAATGAATAGTAGAAGCTGAAAGTGACAAAAATTACAGGTTTAACATAAAGATTCTAAGAGGAAATGACCAAACAAAACAAATATAAATCGACTTGTAATTTGTCAGCCGTTGAATGACTGGCATATAAAGCTCATTTGATATCAGAGGTTAATAATAATTAGGTTCTTTTTTAATTGAAACCATTGTTAATTGATGTTCAGATAAGTGATGCATATCGCATGAAATGGGTTCCTGTGTATTTAAGTGTGCAACCGTTGGTAATATCATGGAATTACTAATTTCATAAACTTACTATGACATATTTACTCAAATAAAATCTATGCAAAGAGTTGATCAGAGCCGAAAGAATTTGAATTTGAACATTCATCTTTCTCGGACAACGATGAAATGTTAAACAATTATGCGGTTCAAGTTTGCCATGATTAATTACACTGATACAGAAATATTGGACGCTGACAAAAAATGACGGGTTTAACATCAATTAGATATTTTGTGACGAAGTATCAAAACAAAATGAAACAAAAAAAATAAATTTGAATTTCTCGGCCTTTCGAAGATGACACTTGTTCGATATCAGAATAAACAAGTTGATGATAATTATTTCTTCAAATTAAGTCTCCAATTGATGTTTTAATAAGCGATGCAAATAAGCTGACCTGCAAAATGGGTTTCTGTGTATTTACCAAGGTGCAGGTAGCCAAGCAGTTCGTGGCATCGAAATGGAATCGGTGATCCGAGTTCAAACTCAAACAATCCAATTTCTCTCTCTATCCACAAGCAACGAAGGGAATAGGAAAGTTACGAATTAATTGGTTGATGTATATTTGCAAGTGAAATTGGCTCTACTTTCGTCGAAGAATTCATAGACCGATTTCCCCTTCTATCCGAAAGTAGAGCCTTTCTATGAAAACATTTTGCCGACCGAAATTACAGAAACGAAGAAGCATTGATCATAAACACCATGAAGTAAAATATTTTGAGATTTCCCAAGCCCTAAGAATGGTGATGATGCTATGTTAGGCCGGGTCGTAAGAGGTTAGGTTTTGGGGAAAGGCAAGAAATTTCGATGCAGAAGAGAGAATGAGGAGGCATCGTGTAGCCTATCTCTATGAAGACTGGCTGTAAAAAAATTCTGAACGCATTCTCACTTTACACCTTGCTTAAAGTGAACTTTTGGAAAGGTTAGTTTACAACCATAAAATACATGAACGTCTTAGTCTATCAACTCTATTGACTGACCAAATTCAGAAACTAAACAATTATGAATATGCTTAAAAAGGTATTCCCCGAATTGTTTAAATATAGATTGCTATCTAACTGATACAGATATCAGAGGAAAACTCATCAGGTCAATTTGGGATCAGCAAAAACAGGAGAATTCATTTTCTCTTTTCATCCACCTCAATCGACCCTTTGTAGAGCAATAAGCAGCTCAAAATATGCAGTTGTTTCAGTAGCAAGTAGGTTTTACGTATTGGAGTTTATTTGTGGCAGAACTCAGTCTGTGAGTGGAGTTTGTTTTTTCTGTTTTTTTCTCTTTAGAGTGATAAACCCATATAGTGAATTTAAAATCTTAATCGTGTTTTGTAGTTTTTTTTCAACGTTCCTTGGTACCAAATATAAATTGTGAACCTTTAGTCTCTTTTCACAACATTATAATTTGATCGGACAATTGTTCTGGGAATACCGAACCATTACGCCGACAAGATGGATATCAACAAATATTCAGTAACATAAGAAAATAACATCAGAATAAAACTTGGTCATATACTCAAAGGAAAAAGCAAATATCACACTATCAGAATGAATTCTGTGTCAAATGTTGGCTATGAATATCATTAACACTTTTATTTATATGGATATGTGTAGAGAAGAAATGTCATCAAATTATTCTCCAGATTTCGGATTATACTAATACTATTGCTTTTTTGCAAGTCATGGTCCATCAATTTACCATAAGTTAGAACACCCACCATTGGTACAAGCAGGTTTGATACAAAAAAGTTTTTCGGCTATTCACTATTCTATCAAGTAAATCATGGAAAAAACAGTAAGATATAAAAGGCTACATGACATGGCGTTGACTCAAAAAAAAACTTTGATTCAGTGAACATTCAGTGGAAATTCCCATAGTAATTCAATCAATTAATCATCAAGGGGTAGATTTTGTATATGTCAAAGTTCAGGAACACATGTACAAATACAGGAGCTCATTCATCATACTACAAAAAAACTGAATGTCTTTCCATCTCTAAAAAAAATGCAAAAGAAAAATCAGAACAAATGAATGAAATCGTTTATTTACAATTCTGTTCCGTTAAATAGAGCCCATCCAATGAACTTGTTTTTGAATCAAAGAAAATATTCCTCCTATTTCTTTGACGTGTATCATGAAGTTCCATTTCTTCACACCTATTTCTATGTTTGTTTGTCTTTCAAAGATCGTATCTCTACTTCTCATTTCGAAAGTTCTAGATATTTACTCCTTCATTGTTTCTAAGAGAAAGAAATAATGGATCATAGGCCATTCGAAAAGATACCCCTGCATTGGAAATCAGTATTTAAAGCCCTGTCTTCATTTAATCTTTCGTGTTCGTAACCATATATGATCTGGTCGAGAAAAATGTAAGTATGTAACTAATCTAACAAACTTAATATCCTGACAATCTTGAAAATTCTCTCTCTACGTGTAGCCTGCTATACCATATCTTTATGCTTTCTTCATACTCTTCACGTCTCACTTTGGTATTAGAGAATCTTCCCTCCCTTGTGTATACATTGGGTGCCATGATTCACCTCTGCTAAAAAAAAAGTTTGGCTGTTTATTTATATGATCTTAAAATATCTGGAAATGTTTCATTGAAATACTTTGAAAAGGTGAGGCTGAATTTGGTTAAATTTGCCGACGGATCGAAGATTTTCTTTCTCGATTTAGAAATATGTTTTCTTACATTTATACAATTATTACTATAGATTGTATATATGTGCAACACGTCTTTGTTAAAGTGGGCTTCTATTTAAGGGTCGATACATTTTTCATTGATCACAGTAATAGTCCAAAGCAAAGAAAAACAAAACTTATATAATTACAACCTGTATCGTAGTTATAAATGTTCACCTGATACCAGGCCTTGACTGATGTATGCACTTCCTGAGTAATTTTTTTTATTCCTTCTATTTATCTAACATTACTGAAATTTACTGATCTAGTCTTATATCTTGATGTGCTTTCCTCTGTCAACATTTTCTGGGGGAAATGGATTAATCCTCTGTTTTTCTAACGGATTATACACATTTTCCAGCGTACAGTTCTTGGAAGTGAGGCAAACTGGAAAGAAAAACATTGACGTACATGCAATTTGAATCAACCTGGTCCCATCAATTTACACTGGACCGGCGATTTCAATTACAGCAACTCGTGTAAGATGGGCAGTTCCATATCTTCATACGCGAAGATGCTCTCAAAGTTCTCCTTGCTATGCAAAGAAATCCATACTCACACTAGCCTCAATTACAAATTTCTCTTTTCCTCCATTTCTCCCCCTCTCAGAAAATGATTGCTTGTGGGTTTGTTTTGTTTTTGTTTTTTTCATTTGAACTCCCATCCAGAATCTCCGTGGTATTATTCCACTACTTCCAGATATAGTCTGCCAGAGCAGACTTTTCTATTCCACTTTTGGATATGGCTTTCCAATATTCTTTGAATTTGACTTTTAGGGGTCAGCTCTCTTATCCGTCACATCCTTTCCAATTTTTGCAAGAGAAGATATATATGCGATCTCGATCAGGGAGAATGGCCGAGAATGGCCATGCTATTGGAAACTATCATGATGCTTTACATTAAACCAGTCTCGTCAATGTATTCCAAATGAGTTCAAATACCCTGGATGCATGTGTCAAAATAATGGACTTTGATGTATGTTCTGGTGCATATTTAGTATCTGTCAACTACTAGCTGAATAATGTAATTGTATGTGTGCGTGTGTTCACAATGCACGGTTTGCGTATGTATGTGAGTATCATTATGATAATTAGGAACTAAATTGATGATGGTAGCAGTTCCCTGTCGACCTCTTCAGAGGTTACACACGGGCTGCATCTTTGACCCCATAAGAGTTTACAAGAGATGTCCCTGTTCTCATATGCAATGGATAACTACATCTAATTGTCAGCCGTCTGTTCTCATACAAAATGAAAAAAAAATGATAAACTTATTTTTCGCTGCAAACAATAGAACAACCCCGTCTCAGGAGAAAAAATAGCACCCATACATCTTGAAAGGAGGAAACAAATGAACAATTAAAAGCCCATTGGATTGTTTCATGGACATGCTTAGTTTTATTCCTTTTCTTTCGGAAGTTATGCAATTTCGTTTTGAGAGCTGTCAATGTTCCGGCGATATCATTTGAAAACACAACGGGCTCTTCATTGATGGATGCATCGGGCATACTTGCATGAAATGGATGCAAGTACATTTTAATACCACATTATCCTAGCTTTTCACCATCCACTGTGTTCCAACCTTATTTTTTAGCACCATTTGGTAGTATGAAAGAATATCGGCTTCGTTACGGTACAGCAAAATTGAACTAACTCTTATGACAATATTCAAAACTGGTCGCACACTAAGTCTCATGGCCTGATCTCTCTGCAACTCTCATTAGGCCTGGTCAAGATTGTAAAAAAGGCAGGTTGTGGCCCATGTTTTTTCTCTCTCAACACACCGATGGTGTCCAAAGGAAGGACACAGGCCTTTACAACTTGGCACCAGAGTCATCAGAAGGAGACTGAAGTCAAAATCGAGCTGCTTCAGAGATCCCAGCATCTGGTTTTGAATGAACAGTCGTCCTTTTCCAAGACTGATTGCCACCAAGCTTAGAGATCCCGGTCAACCCTGATCCTCAATCGTTGTTTGAATCAGGTTTATGGATTCCATTGTTCACACTGCTGACTGATACACCAATTGTTTCTCCATTTCAAACTCTTAGCAAATCTCAATAAATACATCCGTTGGACGAATTATGTGACATTGTTTCAAATAAGACAAAACTTCATAGCAATCCAACTTTTACCGCTTGAATCACCAAGGGAACATAAACACAGCTGTCGTTTATTGCAAACCATCATAATACCTAAAGTTACGTGATTATTGAAGTCTACATTGGCACTCCTGCCAAGGATCAGGGTAACTGACCCTGTAAGTAGGATTGATGTGTACCACAGAGCATAAACGTCAGCCTACACATGAACATCAGAAAGACAAGGGTCATGTGCAACAATCACGTCTGAAATAATAGCACAAATATCAGCATCTGGAGAGAGTAGACCGCTACATTTACGTAATACAACGGATCCCTATGAAATGCTCAAAAGGAGAAAAAACAAACGAAGGGCAAACATTCGGCAGATACAGTCAATGCATTCTTCCAATTGTAACTTATGGAGCTGAGACATGGAACGTAACCAGGAACTGATTAGCTAGCTGAGAAGCTCACTGCATTAATGCTCAACCTCATAAAGGGATATCGTAAAACAAAACAGAATATCAAAATAAAAACAAGAGCCCGAGACATCATGGAAACTGTAAGAATACTCAAATGGCAATGGGCTGGTCATATTGCAAGAATGGCAGACTGCCTATGGACATTACGACTAACAACAAGGATCTCAAGAGATCACATATACAACCAAGGCCGGTAACATACGAGATGGAAAGAGGAACTAAATAAATCCACAATGTATTTGCTCTGCAACGCCAACGATAGAGGAGTGTGGTAAATCTTAGGGAAAGTCTATATCAAACAATGGACGTGAAAAGACTGATGACGACACTTACACACACACACACACACACACACACATACACAGACATTTATATATATATATATATATGTGTGTGTGTGTGTGTGTGTGTGTGTGTGTGTGTGTATATAATGTACGTCTTTAGGTGCAAATCTTCATTTAAAAAGAGGCAAACAGATTCCCTTGCAGTGGGGGATTTGGGAAAAAGAATTTCGTGTCTGATTTGCCAGTTTTACTGTAATTGAAGCAGAGCAGATTCGGTTGGTGGAAAAGGATTTTGGGAATTTTCACTGACACTTCCATCAATCGATCACAAGGTGTATTTGGCTGCACTGAATACTGAAAAAATAGTACTTTAGCTTACTTGGTGGAGTATTCACTCCCGGGACATATTCTTTCTCCTGATCAGAGATGTTAATGTGTTTACTCACTTTTGAAGAGAACTTAGCGTGAGTTTAGTTGCGATTCAATGCAATAACAGTTAGAATGAAAGTAATCTGTAGAAAAAATAATACAAAGTAAATGCATCTTTTCTTTAATAAAGATATATGTAAAAGTAAAAGTTGCTATTAAAAGCTATCAAAAGCGATAGAAAAAAAAGTGACTCAGCTCTTACACCTCCATAGCAGATGGAGTAACAGACAGTGTTCTTAGAGAAGGACACAGTACGAGAAGTTTTCTGATGGTTTGAGAGAAAGAAAGAACATCTTCGTGATCTAATTCATTGTCACCCTGTTAATCTTTAACCCTCTAAAGAAGCGATCTAAGCACTACCCCTCCCTTTGACTTGCAAAAGCAATCGGTTAGTCGAATTTTCTGTGCATAAAGCACAACGATTGTGTCAATTTCAATGTAGATTTTCTATTGTGAAGCAATCAACGGCCCCTGATCATAATTGAGAGTGATTTCCAAAATCAAACTTCATTGTTTTGGGTTGAAAGAAAATAGTTTACAGAGTCCATATTATCGAAATCCCCGACTCAAATTTCCGTTCACAAACATATCAATAACAGTCAGACAGGGAACTGTGCATAACGTTGACCTGCTCCAGAATGCTATTTGTCCAAAGATACCCAGGGAGTGTGCCCAAACCTGCCATAGAGCGTGATCGTACAACTTACCTAATAGTACAATCAGTACACTGGAACCATTTTCAACTCATGTCTCCCTCTGCCTATCTGGTTGTGTTGTGTAAGAAAATATATATTGAAGAACGTGTTTTATTACTGTAATGTCAAATGTGCAGTTATTTTCTCCCGAGGCAACGCATGATATTAGCCCCCCATACACACATAACATGGACCGAACCCACCTGACAGACAGTACATTTCTTTACTCACAACTCACACGCACACACACACACACACACACACGAATATATATAGTATCATTCATTAATTCTTACAAACTTCATGTGCAGCCAAAATAACAATCAGGCACAAATCTCTTTTTTTTTAATTATTAATCAGTTTCTAGATTATCTTCACACTAAACTACAAAACATCTAACGTCTGATAACTCCAACAGATTAGATTACCAAATGCCATGCAAGTGATCTCCTCACAATCATAACACACATATTACCAGTAAGTTTACAACAAACATGATCTACCCACATGCTACCTCCCCAACTCACTACAAAATTCACTGACCAACTATACAAACAACCGGTTTCTCTTGGCACCTTACTTCTTTGATAAAACTCGACAATAGTCTCCTGGTACCGTCATTTTACTCTCATTTATATGTATCTAATATGAAATAATGTTAAATTATGTGTAAATATCATATCTGCTGACTATTTCTCCTCACTTTATATCCCGATAACACTTTTGTTCCTTAAATCCTTTTTTAGGAAGTTTATTTCACTCAGGTTCATCTTGTAATGCGATACGTAATGTATCAAGAGTTACACATCGTGAAACTCATAGTATCATGGAAAGCATATTGTTGAATCCTTAATACGTTTTTATCAGAGCATGTTTGCTCAAGAAGTGTTATATTCTGTTGATGAACAGCGTATCATTTAATCTGCGTCCAATGTCTTGAATTTCCGATTTATTAAAGATGCTTAAAACGAATTGACCACCAATTGTCTTTCAATATCAAAAGTCTCCAAGATTCTTTTATTTTTCCATGAAATCATTCTTTAGTGTAGATATAACGACCGACATTCCGGTATTAAAGCCTGAACACAATTCACATATTTAATCTATTTAGTATTACCTTATATAGTTTAGCCTATTTAGAAGTCTGTTTTCAAAGGTACACGATAGTGATATTATGAGCCCGTTTTGAACAGGGACTTTCGTATAAAGGAGTAGAGAACGTATCAGCTTGATAACACCCCTTCAAGGTATTTTCTTGTGAACATCGCCATAAATACTGATAAGCGTTGATCCATTTATAGACAACAGGTCACGTTCCTTTATGCGGATTGTCACCATATAAAGGACCGATCCTTTGTACCATGTCCCATTAATAGCTATCAGAAAATGAATTTTCTTTCAGTTTTGTACAGGGAAGAGCGTCAAGGATCCGGGCAGAGATAAAAACGAGCTTTTTCGAGGATTAATACTTATACTAGTGTATCAATGTCATGAAAAGGTGATGACGGTCTTTTTTTTCTCTAGATTCTGTTCATGTAGAACCTTGGCAGTTTAACGTATTTCACAATTTCTCCAATCTATTGAAATTGGCGGACATGCTTATTCCTTATGGTGGAAATCCAAACCATAATTGTATCTGAAATAAAGAAAAAACTCCATTGGAATGGTCTGCAGTGACCATCCTGGAATTGAACTAAATTTTGAATTAACAGGTACAAGGGGGGCGAGTTCAACAAAACTTCATTTTACTTTCTTGAGTTTCTTCTTTTCTCAACGCCCGAGTTCAGTTGATCTCATTTTGCAGAGATGATTCACCCTTTACCTTTTTGCATACCTCAACATTGCTTGTCCCCGCTTCGTACCCACTACATTACAAATTCGTTTCAGTGCATATGAAAATAGCTAGCTCATCACAAAAGAACTGATACCCTTGTTTCAATAGCTAAATGAATTTGATCATCAGTATCAGCATTTATATTGTAATAGAATCTTTCGTACGTTTTTTGCATGTTTAGGAAACTTTCTTTGCAAGCTTTGGTACCCTTTAAAATCAAATTCTAATAGCCCTGGTCAAGACACGCCGCCAACTTTTTTCCCTCTTCCTCTGTTTTTCATATCTTCTTTCTTTCCATGTCCCCGTTTTCATTTTGATTCTAATTTTTCTCCTTGAATTCTAATTTATTTTGCATTTCATTACTGATTCAAACCTTCCTGGTCAAAACTACAAATTTACAAAGTGTTATCCTTCATCGTATTCATGCTTTTGATCTGATTAAATTTTGGTAAAAAAATCGATATTTCTTTTATTTCATTTGGGAATAAAATAAGGATATTCTAATTCAAGAAACTAAATCACTTTAAATATCATTTCGTGATTTTCTTTTTTCACGCAATCAGTCAAAATATTTTTCCTAGATGATGATATTCAGAAAAAAGTGGGAAAAAAGATTGCGTGAATTCGATCAAAGGGAGTCTCAACTGCTATCATGATTAACTATTCAGATTAGCCATCATTTTCATTCACTAAAGCAGGTCTTCTCGAAGTGATGATATGAATATAGTTGTTTGCGCTCGCCCATCATACAACAACGTTGGAAATACTCATGTGAAACTTAAATCTGCAAATCTGTTCAAATTTACATTATTCAAATCAATCGATTCTTCATAAAGGAAAATGATGGAAGATTTTTTTACGAAAGATCATTCAGTTTTCTTCAAATGATCAAAATTTTTGAAATAAACATATTTCCCATGCAGTATGAACTGATCTACCAAACCTTAGTTTCCCCAAGACTTTTCTCACTTTCTGAGAGAATATAATATTTTTAGACTGTATCTTGACCTTGGAAGATCAAATCAGTAACAACGGGCAAAATGAATTCAAATTAAAGGTGAAAAAAATATGAAATTAGACACAAACG